>CAHIKZ030001245.1:440000-492500 GCA_903632075.3 Acanthosepion pharaonis
TTTGTCTTAAGGTTCTTGATAAAATCCAGATACAGGTATGCAATATAATTGGCCCTGATCTGGCATCTCGTCTGCAGTCGCTCTCTCACAGACGTACCATCGCCTCCCTCTGTATTTTTCTTCCTTTTTTTTTTTACAAATATTTTCATGGTAACTGCTCCGAAGAGCTGCTTTCGCTGGTTCCCAGACTTCATGTATTTAAGCGTTCTACTAGGCTGGCATCTCGCTTACACCCTTTCACTGTCGAAACTGTTAAATGTAGCCGTCTCTTCTTCTCCAATAGCTTCATGTCTCGCACCTCTCGCCTGTGGAACTCCCCCTCTCTTCCTGTTTCCCTGATAGCTGTAATCTCCAACTATTCAAATGTAATGCCAATCGACGTCTCCAGATGCCTTGATCTATCCCTTATCCTTCTCTTCATCCTTTCCTCTATCATTCCTATTTGCTCTCGCTCCAACTCTCTGTAACCCCTTGCATGCTAGTGGCTTCCCGCCTTGATTTTGGTGAAACGCTTATAAAAAAAAAAAATACCAGATATGCTCTTCTGTAAGATTTTGCCTTTAGATTCAGTTCATATCTTATTGGAATGGATTCGACAGAGTTTCAAAATTTAGATCCATTTTAACACTTCCAAAACGAAACTTCCCTCTATGTATCACCTGAGAGAGCCCATTATGCAACCTATCAACATGGCTGATGCTAACCTCCAGGAGAATTCGTTGCACCTTCAGTCTGTCTTGTGAGCATCAAATCTTCCAAGCCCTCTTTCCTCATTATATGCCATAGAAATTTCAACTGTCTCTTCCTGATGTTAAAATTCCTTTTTTGTTTTCATTGCCTCTAGAACTTAGTTGTTGTTCACATGTCTAGTCCATTACATCCTCAGCATGCTTCTGTAGAACCACATTTCTGTTTCTTCTTCATCTGCGAGGAGATTGTCCAGCATTCACTGCAATATAGGAGGACTGATATTACGTAACAGTTCAGTACACTTTTCCTTGTTTCCAACGACATTTTTCTGTTTCTTAATACATTGTTTAGCTTTTGGGAGGCATCTTTCTGTATCCCTATGCGCTTTTGGAATTCAATGTCGCACTTTCCGTCACCTGTTAAAATACTTCCCGGATATTTAAATTTTTGGTACTTGTTTTGATTTTGGTATCCCCAATTTGCAATTCCTACGTTGGACTGTTCCTTTTTCTTACAACCATGCATTCCGTCTTCTAGTTATTAGTGTTTAGTCCTTTCTTCTCGCTTTCCATTTGTCTCCTTCCGTGGGAGTTCTTATAGTTTCCTTTGTGTGTCTGCTATCAACACTGTGTTATCTGCATATCAATACTGCAATAATTCGAATACACAAATAAAATACAGATTGGAAACGGGGTGAGACAAGGAGGTACAAGATCTTCTCATCTATACGCATACAGTCTTGAAAGTAATTTTCGGAATATGAACTTGGAAAGAATGGGAGCAGGCTTAAAAGAGATATATTTAAACCATCTAAGATTTGTAAAGTATACTTTTTAGTCCTGGGTATGATGATAAGACCACTGACGTGGAGATTGGGGGTTTTGAGGTGCGTGGAACCACCTCTTAATTGCTGTTGTTCACATATACACCGGTGACCCAGGATGGTAGCACCTGTTAGCATCCCAGCTATGGACAAAAAAGTTAACGCCCCAAATACTATGAAAGTATAAAAATACATTTTTATATAAAAAAAATTACATATATATATATATTTCAGGTTCTAAGAGTAAATAAAATGATTGGCTTGGTTTGATTTGTTTTACGGCTTATCAACCTCAATGGGTTATTTAATGCCGACAATATATTGCTGGCAAGATTCATTTCTTCAAAAATGTATTGCTGGTAATAATTTTAAAAAAAAAATAGTGCTAGTATTAAAACCTATTTTTACATTTTCATATTCTTTTGACCCCAGTTTAGGGGTTAACTATTTGCTCATAGTTGGGACCCTAACAGATGCTACCACCACGGAGCAGGGTGGACCTAGGAACACGAGCAATTAAGAGGTGGTTCCTCGCTGCTTAAAAACTCCTGATAAGAGGCCTCGCTGTCAGATGAAGTTTATAGTCTTAAATCGAGTTTGGAGCTGCTCAGTCCCCATTTGCCTTTCTTGAGCTCACCATCGTCTAAGCGGCCTTGTGGGCGGTGAATTTATTGACCCTAAAACCGTAGAAAAGTTGCGATGCTCTCGCTGCTCTATTTCTATTTATATGGCAAGCATTATGACGATCTATAACCCCTAGTTCCACCCCGACACCCTGGCGTTTACAGACCTTAAATACAGGCAGATGAGAGCATTATTTTCCAAATAGTGAAGACAAATTTATAAATTTTCTTATATAGAATAAGGATCACAAGATAATATAAACAGACCCTGACCTTTTACCTATCAAGATGGATAGGTCTTCGCTCAAGGAGGCTCCCGGTCTTGAACGTCTGCTGGAACTCAAACTCTCACCAGACCTCAAGTGGAAGACATATATCCGATCTAAAGATGCTGGAAAAATGGCTGGTACATTGTACCGCTCCAGTAAGTATCTGACTCCCATTGCTATACTCTATATAGACCAGAGTATTGGAGTATTGCTGTCATATCTGGGATGGAGCTGCTCAGTCTTCACTTGATGAATTATTTTCCACTCTACGCCTTTCCAGCGAACAAAACGTCACGAGCCTCTCTCTGCTATATCACTATTTCTATGGCAAGTGATCTGACGTGCTACATCCCTTACTCCCATCACCCTAACATCTACAACTGGGACCCGCCATGCCACCTACTCAAATGGGAATCATCTCCATTGCGTTCGTATTCCATTAGTAAGGAGGAAGTTCCAGTCAAACAACTTCTTCCCAAGATCGGTTGCTTTGTGGAACAGGCTCCCGACAGGATGTTTCCCCAGTCACTATAATCTTGATCACTTCAAGTCTACTACTAACTATTATCCATAGCCCCATTAACTTCACTTCTTGTCATTTCTTACGAACATACAACGCTACGCAGTACCCTTCTACCTTGAGTGGCTCAAGGGCCTTGTATTAGGTGAACATTAAAATATATGAAAATTATTAATTTATGATACAAGCAATTTCCTCTGAATATAGAACAGAATATTCGGTTTCCTTTAAAAAAAATCGCTGTATTCACAGGACAAATAAAAATTGTTCCTATAATAATAATAATAATAAATAACTGCATTTGGAGAAAGTGTCTAGTCGTTTAACCTATCGTAAAATGATATATTGTATTTATTCGCGTGTAAGTCGAACTCGTGTATGAGTCGAACTCGTGTATAAGTCGACCTCGTGTACAAGTCGACCTCGTGTACAAGTCGACCTCGTGTATAAATCGATTGTTGTGTTTCAGCCAATGGTAAAGTCAATATTAGCTGTTTCCCTACAAGGAACCATTTAACATTCATTGACAGAGCAGCCAGTGCTACTTCTGGTTGAAATTCATAAATATTTTGCTCTTAAAACAATTTTTTGTTTAAAGTCCTCAAATGACATGGCTTCTGTCATTTGTGACAATTCTTTGTTTGTGATTATGTAGCGCCAGATCCCAAGGTTGGAAGAAGGATGATTCTCGCAAAGTTGTTGAGTTTTGACCAATAGTAATTATAATGTTAATATTATTTGTTTCCTTCTCTGAAAATATTACGAATTCATTGACCGAGCAGCCTGTGTTGCCGAGGGATGAAATTTCCACAATCGTTCTCTTAAAACAATGATTCAAGAAAATAGTAATCTCAAGATCATTAACTGTTATAGTTCTTGCCAGTATTTATAAAAGTCTTCATTTCTAAGCTTTTCTTTGAAATACTGCGGAATGTCCACAACTTAATTACTATTTTCTCTTTCGATTTACCATTTTAGTTTCAGCTGCTGAATGTCTTCAAGTGATGTGCTTTCTGTCATTTTGTACCGTTCTTTGTTTGTGATTATGTAATTAACTCCCTAGACTGCAACCTGCTTGATTATTACACGTGGGGTGCCGTTGAACGAGAGACCAACAAAATTCCTTGTAACACCAAAGATGGACTTAAGGCTAGGATTATGGCAGCATTCACCAACTTAAACAAGGAGACTGTCCAGAAGATTTCGAAGAATTCTGGAGGTCGTGGTTGAAGCCAATGGCAATTTTCTTTGTATAAATTTACACTTCAATATTTCAAAATAATTTTGTATCATTTCGGTAAATATAAAATGAGATGTTATTTTCATTTCTGCGTAATTTAGACAATAATTTATTCATCGCACCATATATATATATATATATATATATATATATATATATATATATATATATGTGTGTGTGTGTGTGTGTATGTGTGTGTGTGTGTGTTTGTGTGTGAGGTCTATAACAGCAAAATTGTCTAAATCGTGTAACAGCAAAAAGTAACTGAAAAGGAAACCCAATTAGTTTAACGGTCTTTTTTTAGATATTAAACATTTTGTAGGATGGAGAATTGTCTCATGCTGGTACATGATTTGGACAATTTTTGCTTTTTGATATATATATATATATATATATATATATATATATATATATATATATATATATATATATATATATATATAAAAATTTTTTATGTATACATTCTTTTATACAGAGAAATATTTAAGTAAATGCTCTGTTTTATAATAAACATAATTAAACAACATTTACCGGCCTGATTGTCCAAGAAATTCTCGATCGGTTAAGGCACGTCAGATTAAATGAAGGTTCCGTATCGGATACAGGTTCGATTCCTGTCGGAGGACGAATATTATCTGTGAAAATTTCTCGAACTTTCAGGCCGGTAAATGTTATTAATACTGTTTATTTATAAAATAGAGCATTTACTTAAATATTTGTATCTATAAAAGAATGTATAAACATAAAAATGTCTTAAAATAATTTGTCGGACTTTGTCCATTTAATATATATATATATATATATATATATATATATATATATTGAAAATGGACATATATATATATATATATTATGAAATGGGCATATATATATATATTATGAAATGGATATATATATATATATATATATATATATATATATATATATATATATAAATGATCAAAGTCCGATAATTATTTTAAGACATTTATGTTTATATATATATATATATACGTGGGTATATAAAGTTTTATTCTTTTATGTGGCAAGTCTCTTCATAAATGTGGGTGATAATACCTCTCCACTATTTCTTTTTTAGTTGTTGTTTGTAACTTTTAAACTTTCAACACCACTCTTTACCGTACTAATCGATGCTCCAAAATTTATTGTCTGGATTTTGTGACCAAACTTCCAAATCTTCTTCCGAAGAGTATCTTGGTCAGGCCGAGAACTTTTCAGCCACTTCAAATATATATTATATTCTGCCTAAAACTATTTCTACACCATTTTTCCTATGCGCACGATCCAATTAAAAATGTTGATTTTCCCGTTCGTGAATGCTTCTTAGCAAATGTTCGTGTAGTTGTTTCGGATGCACTGGGCCTTGTAAGAAATGAAGCGAGACGAAGCAAATCTTTGTGTCAGAAAGGGCGCCGCCTTTCGCTCTTGATGAGTCGCCATTTTTTCGGTTCCGGTAAATGCCTGACGCGTTCTCGAGCCAATCGCGTTCGCGTTTGAGAACGTCACTTTGTTTTGAAGTCGCCAGTCTCGGCATTTGCCAACAGTTAGTCGGCCTCCCTTCTCTTCTCGACTGTCCGATGCGAAGACAAAACGCATTCATCGCTCGCTTTACTCTCATTTCTGTCTGTGAGTGGCACGCACCGAACAATCTGGGTAGAACTCTCACCCCACTGACCCACACCCCCAGAAAAAAACGGTGACACATTCATCCCCGAGAGTACCCCAATGGTTAAAGAAAAAATGCCGGCATTACAAGTAGAAACAATTCGCATGGAATCATGTATACAAATATTTATCTCACCCCTCCCAATCTCACTCACTCACTCACTCACTCACTCACTCACTCACTCACTCACTCTATCTATCTATCTATCTATCTATCTATCTATCTATCTATCTATCTATCCCAGTCTGTTCATATCTATCTATCTATCTATCTATCTATCTATCTATCTATCTAATTCTGTTCATATCTATCTATCTATCTATCTATCTATCTATCTATCTATCTATCTATCTCAGTTCGTTCATATTCTGTTCATTATCTATCTATCTATCTATCTATCTATCTATCTATCTATCTATCTATCCCAGTCTGTCCATATCTATCTATCTATCTAGCTAGCTAGCTAGCTAGCTAGCTCAGTTTGTTTATATTCTCTTTATTATCTATCTCTTCATGTATCTTTCTATCTCAATCTCTTTATATCCCTTTTTCTTTCTATCTATCTCTATCTTTTAATCTCTCTCTCTCTCTCTCTCTCTCTCTATATATATATATATATATATATATATATATATCGTTGATTTTTTTTTGCATATTTCCAGTTTGCTTGTGTTGGAATTTTAATTATATGACATGTCATGTTTAATTTTACGACATATAAGTTTCTTTATTTTATTTTTTATATATCGGGCTCTATAAGCACTTACTTGGTTCGAAAATAGGACACTATTGGTCGTGTATATTTGATTCTATAACCATTTATATCGGCTACAGCTTAAATGGTAGGACAGACTAGATTCTTTCTCTTGGCTGGCAATCAATCAAAGAGAAGGAAACATTTAATTCCCAAACTCGGGCAGAGGTAGGACTTTAGCTTGCGAATTATCCAAGGGAAACAAAACCCAATCAACAACAAAAAAATCTCTAAAACAAAAATAAACAAAAAATAAAAATAAAATCTTTATTAGCACACAGAGGTTTGGGTGTCGGGCCATTTACCCGTGGAACAATTCGATTACGGAAACCTCACGAGAAGCTACATGTGCCCCACGAATCACCAGGGAGATAATAGTAGTATATTTGAAACTCAAAGCATTTACATTTATAAGGGAGAGATAAGTATAGATATATATATTTGCGATTAAATCATTTCCATGTGTCGGAGATAGGTAAATATTTGTCGTTTATATGCGAGTCTCTAACTTAGTAAATATTGATTATATATGTTTACATCTTTGGAAGAAGGATCTTATCTATTTGCAGCGGTGTATTCTAGGCCACGTCATCAGGAATGTAGAAGCTGTCACACAGATTAAATTTATAAAGAAACTAATATTTTTGTTCAAGTACTTTCGGTAATTCGTGTTCATTATCAGGAACGTTATTTTTGTCAGTAACATAGATAAAGGTTTTCAGATTCATCCTGGCATTAAAATTTACTATCTGGGTCATTTTTAAATTTTATGAATTTATAAATTTTATGCCATTTTTAAATTTACTATCTGGGTCATTTTCACTCGAGATCCATTCAACCGGAACAAACTTGGCACATCCATTTTACAATGTAAGAGGTAGGTTCTTTGCGTAAAAAAATCTGTAATTTAAAAAAAATCGATAATCGATAAAGCCGATCAAAAATCGATAAATTCAACTTTTTTCCTCCGATTTTGTTCAAAGTCGGTATGTAGGTTACTTACATCATGACGAGCTCAACCTTTGCGTTTAGCGAAAAACGAAAAAATCGATTTCAACACAAATTTTAAACTAAAAACTCCCTCACTTTTCAAGCAATCTAATACAAACTTCACTCAATTGTAGCCAACAATACGTTGATTGTTTAACAGTCATTTAACTTGATAATTGAGTCCACCCATATCGTGAAAACCTGCGTAAATAGCGAAAAATAGCGATTTAAAAAAAAAGACTTTCCCACTTTTTATCTACAGGAGAACACTAAAGCTATGGAATTTTATTGCCTTAAAATGGGGGTTTCTCTTTTCTAATTAAAAGCTTACATATAGAATTCATATAGACATTAAGTTTACTCACGATCGGTGCCTTTAATTTTAAGTATCTTACTTTCCAGCACAGTTATTTTACCTGTTATATTTAGTCTTTTTTTCAAAGAGGCCAGAGTAATCTCTTCATATATGTTCTGCTAAACCTGATTTCATAGTAGCTCCATAGTTAATTGATTGATAGTTTATTTATGTCGGATATTTATTGTAAGAATAATGTTTTTTAGAGCGTATAAATCTAGCATTAACAATTACTGGAAAATAACGATGCTTTTTCCAGATACATGTCCAGGTATTTAACCCATAACTGGAGAAAGCGATAGATTCTTACCTTTTCCAAGGGTATTTGAGCATAAGTGGATGTAACGAAATCGACTGGAATTCAAAATCGGCTTTCAGATTCCTCTTTCCGAGCCGCTATCCAACACCCAGGGACCCTGCCGCCCCATCTCTCTCTCTCTCTCTCTCTCTCTCTCTATCTATCTATCTATCTATCTATATATATGTATATATATATATATATATCTGTATATATATATATATATATATATATATATATATATATATATCAATTTGTTTCTCTCTACCTATCTATCAATCTCAATTTGTTTGTATCTATCTATCTATCTATCTATCTATCTGTGAATATTATCTATCTATCTATCTATCTATCTATCTATCTATCTATCTATCTATCTATGTTACTGTGAACATTTTCTATCTATCTATCTATCTATCTTACTGTGAACATTATCTATGTATCTCAATTTGTTTCTTTCTATCTATCTATCTATCTATCTATCTATCTATCTATCTATCTATGTTACTGTGAACATTATCTATCTATCTATCTCAATTTGTTTTTATCTATCTATCTATCTATCTATCTATCTATCTATCTATCTATCTATCTATCTATCTATCTCATTCTGCCTATGTCTACCTGAATAGGTAAACTTGGCAAGGCTCGATATACGCACTTGATTATTTCTTTTCCAATATATTTACATTTTTACCCACAATTTCAACGCATATGAAAATGGCATATTTGCATTGGCGAAAATTGTAAAACAAATTCAAAACACCCAAGAAGGCAATGGTAAACTACTCCAGCATATTTACCAAGAATTAATGACAATTCACAGATAATAAGGAAGATATGGTGAGTCAATCAAGACAAAAATTGAAATATAATAGCAAAGGCCTGTCTTTAAAAAAAAAAGGTGGAAATCTACCGAAGAGGCGCGAACCTTTGTTGTCTTTTTTCTAGAGTCATCTAGCTTGCACGTATTTAATTTATACTTTAGCAATATCAAAAGTAGATTTTTGTGTTTTTTTTCCGTTTTCTGCATTATTATTGTGGTTATATTAATATTGTTGGTTTTTTTCTCCACACAGTTAATACACACTTCATTATTACTATTATTTTATTACTAGTTTTATTCCATCTTATTATTGTTGCTTTTTATCCCAACACTCTGGCTCTATACACTCTTCATTATTACTATTATTTTATTACTATTTTTATTCCATCTTATTATTGTTGCTTTTTATCCCAACACTCTGGCTCTATACACTCTTCATTATTACTATTATTTTATTACTATTTTTATTCCATCTTATTATTGTTGCTTTTTATCCCAACACTCTGGCTCTATACACTCTTCATTATTACTATTATTTTATTACTATTTTTATTCCATCTTATTATTGTTGCTTTTTATCCCCAACACTCTGGCTCTATACACTCTTCATTATTACTATTATTTTATTACTAGTTTTATTCCATCTTATTATTGTTGTTTTTATCCCAACACTCTGGCTCTATACACTCTTCATTATTACTATTATTTTATTACTAGTTTTATTCCATATTATTATTGTTGCTTTTTTATCAACACTCTGGCTCTATACACTCTTCATTATTACTATTATTTTATTACTAGTTTTATTCCATCTTATTATTATTGTTGCTTTTATCCCAACACTCTGGCTCTATACACTCTTCATTATTACTATTATTTTATTACTAGTTTTATTCCATCTTATTATTGTTGCTTTTTATCCCAACACTCTGGCTCTATACACTCTTCATTATTACTATTATTTTATTACTAGTTTTATTCCATCTTATTATGGTTGATCCCAACACTCTGGCTCTATACACTCTTCATTATTACTATTATTTTATTACTAGTTTTATTCCATCTTATTTTTGTTGCTTTTACTCCCAATATTCTTTTTTTATGATTTGTTTTACTGTATATCATTATCGTTTCTTTTTATGTCAACATTTTGGTTCAATATAATTTTCATTGTTATTGTTTATTACTCACTTTTATCCTCCATCTGTGCTATTTATTGACGGTTGTACAATCTCGTAACGTGCGAGTCGCAACGCTAAATTTTAAAAAATAACACATTCTTAAAAAACATCTTTCGGCCTACAAACAATTATTTCGCCTTCAAGTTTTAACTTTAAAGGAAAAAAATGACAGCCTGATGATGGAGACATGGATCTTCGAAAGTACCTGCTTAACTTAAAAATATATACACTAGAAACATCTGACAACAGTTTTATAAACGAGGATCACACCATTCAATGGATTAACAGTATTTTAATGCATAAATTATGTTCTACTAGCGATGTGATTTCGCCATTAATGGCATTAATATTGATGATTGATTCTATGTATGATTATTTCTTTATATATAAAATATATGCTGCCTAATATTATATATATATATATATATATATGTGTGTGTGTGTGTGTGTGTGTGTGTGTGAAAAGTGTTTGTATATAAATATAAACATAAATATATGTATGTAATATATTATATATATATTATTTAAATATTATATGCGCGGTACTTATTAGAAAGAGCTCAATATCAGAGATAGAGCTAACATATTTGTTTGATTGATGTGAGTTTGTGACCTGAGTTTCACGCTTTTTGCGATCGTCAGACAAACAAAGGGTTTGTCTGACGATCGCAAAAGCGTGAAACTTAGGCTCACAAACTCACAAATCCAACCCAATATATATATATATATATATATATATATATATATATATATATATATATATATGTATATATATATATATATATATATATATATATATATATATATATATATAGTTCTGATTTGGTAATTTTGGGGAGTTTTTATTTCTTTTTTTGGTACGTCTTTTTTTTTTTCTATTTTTTTTGTAATATCGTGAAAGTTGATTTATTTAGTCATTTTCTGTATTCTGTTTTCCCACGTTATTGTTTATTACCCCGGACCCCAATTTTCAAATAACTGACCCTCACCTCAACCCTACCCCAACTCCTCCGGCAACCGCATTAACCAATCAACCTGCCACCAATTTGTCTGAGATTTTTATCTAATAAACAACCCCTGTGTTGTCCTCCCTTTGTGGTATGTGTGCGAAAAGAGCCGATTATACTGCGCTAATGGACTCCGCTGATTAGGAATATTAAGCAAGATTTTTGCGCCTAAAACAAGCGGTCAGGCAATCAAATGTATAAATGGTAGGCTCTGATTTCAAGCAGGACGGCAAGAGCAAGGGCGAGCGGGCGAAGGGATATTCAAATTCAGTCTGGAATTTTCCACCCGCTTCTTGCAATTTTCTCTAAACGCTTCCTTGTGAAACAAAAACCCGCCAAGCTCGGCCATTTTGTTTCACACGATTCGCTATTGTTCTCTTCAAACGGCCATTTTTGATTGTTGCTTGTTTACTTTCTTTCTGTATGTATCTATCGTTCTTCATCTCTCTCTCGCTATCTCTCTTTCTCTCTCAAATCTATCTATCTATCTATCTATCTATCTATCTATCTATGTCAGTCTGTTCATATCTATCTATCTATCTATCTATCTATCTATCTATCTATCTATCTATCTCAGTCTAATCAGATCTATCTCAGTCAACTCAGATCTATCTATCTATCTATCTATCTATCTATCTATCTATCTATCTATCTATCTATCTATCTCAGTCTGTTCATATCTATCTATCTATCTATCTATCTATCTATCTATCTATATCTATCTATCTCAGACTAATCAGATCTATCTCAGTCTGTTCATTATCTATCTATCTATCTATCTATCTATCTATCTATCTATCTATCTCAGTCTAATCAGATCTACCTCAGTCAACTCAGATCTATCTATCTATCTATCTATCTATCTATCTATCTATCTATCTATCTATCTCAGTCTGTTCATATCTATCTATCTATCTATCTATCTATCTATCTATCTATCTATCTATCTATCTCAGTCTAATCAGATCTATCTCAGTCTGTTCATATCTATCTATCTATCTATCTATCTATCTATCTATCTATCTATCTATCTATCTATGTCAGTCTGTTCATATCTATCTATCTATCTAGCTATGTCAGTCTGTTCATATCTATCTATCTCAGTCTGTTCATATCTATCTATCTATCTATCTATCTATCTATCTATCTATCTATCTATCTATCTATCTATCTCAATGTCAATCTGTTGACATGTATTTCACTCTGTTCATGAAGAGGATAATTAATTCCAATTAAATTAATGACATCCGCACTTAACATTATCTATATTTTTACACTGCAGATCATGGCTCTCCACAGTCTTATTTTTCTTAGTTATCTGTGTTATTATTTTGGTTTCGTTACTATTGTTTTTTTTTTCTCTTAACACTTGAATTTTAGTGCCTTTTACTATCTTTGCTTCGGGTGTAAATATTAAAAGCTAAACGAAAAATGACAAACTTGGTCTTTAATGCCCGCAAAAATCGGACTATCAAAATAATGGTTTTTCCCTTGACACCGCTATTATTTTAACTACCTTCACTCCTCGATAATGTTTATTGTTTTAAAAAGCACTGATAAGAATTGGAATAAAATCTAAACATATGAGGAGACTGAATTTATACGTTTTCTTTGTTATTTCAGAGTTTAGGCGGAGACGTTAGAAGTGCAGTGATGAAGCAGACTTTAAAAAAGAAACCGGAAACCCACTCCTAAACAGGAAACAAGGAAGAAACGTCTACTCCTGTCTAAAAGACCGTATATATATATATATATATATATATATATAATTTTTAATAATAATAATAATAATAATAATAATAATAATAATCTTATAAATATAAGTAAGTATACTCGTCCGGAAAAACCTTAGGTGTTTTGGTTTGTAAATGAACAAACCAAGTAAATACCCAAGTAAAAATAAGGGATAAAAAAAGAAAGAACTAAGAACATGTAATTGAGGCGAAAACAATCGTCCAGAATTCAAGCTCAGAGTCCAAAGAAAAAAAAAACACCAAAACGAGTAAAGCAAAAGGAACTAAATAAAGTGCTCAATACACTAAGTAGAGCAAACCTAAATATGAAACTAAAGAGCCAGGCAATCCTACCTAGGTTTCACCTACGCGGATCGTCAGGGTTCTCCGGTCAAAGAGGTAACATTAGAATAGAATATAAATAGCCTACAACATAAAAACATGACCATGGGACCCCCACACAAAAAACACAGTAACACAACAACGGGAGGGGTTAATACATATTTATTCAATAACCAAAAAAAAAAAAAAAGAAAAAAGAAGAAAATATTTTAGATTTAGCAAATTGTTGGGTTCTTTATAGAAAGCGATACCTAACTTTTACTCTATACACAGAGGAAAAGTTAGAATATATATATATATATATATATTTTTTTTTTTTTTTTTTTTTTTTAGACCAAAGATTTAATAAAAAAGAAAGATGCTTTTCCCGTGAAATTACCTTTCTTGGACATATTATGGACGATTTTTCCCCCGTAGTATGTTGCCATTTCTTTCTGTGGTAGATTAGTTGCCATCCAAGGTTATAGAACCCACTCTGTTCTGCTATCTATCTATAGCTGGAGGGAGAAGAAGAGGTTTCATAGCACGTAAATGAATGCAATAGATTCGACTAGAATTCGAATTCCTCAATCCGAGTCGCTATCCATTCCCCCATCGTACCTCCTTGAACGTACATGTGGCTAAATAAACTTAATACCTAACATATTTATACTTAATAAACTGAACCGTCTATTTGGTCAAGGCAGCAGTAACATTGGGTTTATATTGAGCAGTAAATAAGCTAATGGTCGACAATACACTTTTCTTTTATAAAATATACCTTAAACCAACTCGGCAAAGTCATTTAAAGTAATGACATTCAAGTTGTCTTGAACGGCCACTCTTCTAGATCTTTTTGCATTAATGCTGGTGTCCCCCGCCTCAGGGCTCTATCCTTGAACCTACTTTGTTGCTAATTTTCATTAACGACCTTCCTGATGTCATCAGTTCTCAGCTCGGTAACTTTGCTGATGATGCATCTATTTACAATAGGAAGTCCGGTCATTTCGATAAAGTCAAATTGGCAGCTGATCTCAAAAATAGCCTACAATCTTTTATTAACTGAGGCAAGGAATGACTTGCTAATTTTAACGCGCCCAAAACGAAGCTTCTCGCTTTTAATCGTCCGGGAGAACACATTTTTTACCTAACATCAGTATGGCTGATGCTAACCTCCAGGACAGTGACTCATTGAGCCTTCTGGGACTAACGTCTTCAGTTTACATGAAGTAAAAAAGAGTATATTGAATCAATTTTTAGTTCTTCAGCTAGGAAAATTGGTTTACTGTGTGATGCCAGAATCTATCTTACATATTTATAAGTCTACCATTCGTCTTTGATCTGAATAAATAAGCTCATTTCTGGTTCCAATACTATGAAATACCAGTGGATATATATATATATATATATATATATATATATATATATATATATATTTCATCCTTACATATTTGAGCTTAAAAACCTTGACTAAATATTGCAATTTGAACTATAATTCTGAATGCAAGTCATTATAAAAAGAAGGTACAAATGAAAATATTTGAAATTAACATGATTCACCATTTTACTAAAGCAGACTTTATACACATGAGAGTGTTATCGCCTCTTTTATATTCCGTTTAATTCCTTCATTCTTTTCCGTTACTTTACCTAAAAAAATTGATATACGTTTTCTTACCGTTATCCACACAATAGAGAAGAAATTGTCCATTATTTATCCGAGTAAATGGCAGGGTGTCAAGTTGACGAATCATTAATTCTTAAGTTAATGTGTGAATAAGCTCTTTGCGAGATCAACGACAATAAATTACCCAGAGAATTTCCACTCGTGCATTGTTAAATGTTTGAACTTAACAATTTTAACAAAATATCGTAATAAAAAACCTGGATAGAAATTCAGGTTAATATTATATACTAGTAGGAGGGTACAAATGAAAAGATTTGAAATTGACAAGTTTTCTATTTCATTGAAGTAGACACTAAATACATTTCGTCTCGCTATCTTTTCTTTCGTTGTTTTTGTTTTCTCACTGAAACCAAACAGCGTCTCTGATATGTCTTTTCCATCTTTCCTCGTGATCAAAACAGAATATTCCATTATGTATGAGGTATTGGCAGGGCGTTTCTTTCTTTCTTTGATATGTCTTTTCCATCTTTCCTTGTGATCAAAATGGAATAGTCCATTATTTATAAGGTATTGGCAGGACGTAATCTACTTAATATCTATGGAAAGAAAGCACACGCAGAATTATTGTAAGAGAGGAGGGACTGCCGATTTGCTTTTGTTCACCTTCTCTATCTTCTTTTTCGTTCTTTCTTTCTTTCTTTCTTTCTTTCTTTCTTTCATTCATTCATTCTTTCTGTATTACCCAAGGAATTTCTGCTCGTGCATAGTTAAATATTTGAGCTTAACAATTTTTTGAAGCCAGAAAATATTTATAGATTTTAATAGTTGATAACCCGTAAATAATCAACCAATACTTTTAAAAGAGAGTCTTACAATAGTGAAAGAAAAGAAACTTGTTTGCTTTTAGCGTGTAGTGTTGAGTTTATGATGCAAACAGGTGAGAAATTACGATGTTTTAAGGTGACGAAGAATGAGACACATTCAAATTTCTTATCAAATATCAGTATATGAGATACGGAAATTGGACATAGAAAAGGCAACGCGAAGAGTAGTTTTGCCCAATACCGCCAGTTGCTTCAAAACCCAAAAGTTTTTCTTTCTAAAAAAGACAGTCAGTTATGTGCCATGCGTGATACACGCTTAGGCGATCGTTTATCTTTAGATACATGACTAACGAGGCAGATTTTTTTCCTGCAGTAGGTTGCCATTTGTGGTAAACCAGCTGCCATCCAAGGCTATAGAACTCAGTCTGTCCTGCTATTTACCCATAGCTGGTGGGAAAAGGATTCATACCTTTCCCAAAGGTATTAGCACGTAAGTGAATGTAATGGATTCGACTGGAATTCGATCTCGGCTCTCTGATTCCTCAATCCGAGCCGCTATCCATTACTCCACCGTGCCTCCTACAGTCTTGCTCTTAAATAGCCAACACAGACGGAGACTTTTATAGAAATATTATGCATGATTACAACTCGTTCAGTCATCAGAATTAGGATGGCCAAGGATGCCTTCCAGAAGCTGGACAGAGTATTGCGAAACAGGAGGATTTCTATGGTGACAAAGAAAAGACTACTGAGCTGCTACGTAAAATCTGTCCTCCTATACGGCAGCGAATGTTGGACGGTATCCTCAAGGGTGAAGAAGAGACTCGAGGCGCCGGTGATGTGGTTCTACAGAGGGATGCTGAAGATATCATGGACCGAGCGTGTGAGCAACGATGAGGTCATGGAGAGGATGCAAACACGGAGGAAGCTTATGCTTAACATAAGGAAGAGGCAGATGAAATTTCTGGGACGCGTGATGAGAAAGGAGGGCCTGGAGAATCTGATACTCACGTGACGAATAGAGGGGAAAAGAGACAATGGAAAGCAACGCATGACAAACGTGGCGGGCTTGGGCAGGTGGATGGCGGAGAGGGGTCTGGGGGTGTTGGCAGAAACACAAGACCTGTTGAGAGCCACAAGGGATAGGGAGAAGTGGAGGGCCATGATCGCCTACGTCCTGAAAAGACACGGCACATAAAAAGAAGAAAGATACAACCATTTACTCGCCGGCCTTGATGGAGTCCAAAAACGTCTCTGAGCCCTTTTAGGTGACGAATTATTCTCCACCCTCCAACATCTCTCCTCCAGGTGGGATGTGACAAGCCACTCGCTGCTCTGCCGCTACTTCCACGGAAAGTCCTCAGACGAACTACATTCCCTGGTCCCGCCAAGGCTATGCCGCTTACATAGTAGCAAAACACTCACATTCTCTCTGTATTCCATCAGTGAGAAGAAAGTTCCATTCGAGCAGCTTCTTCCTGTGAACCACTGCCCTGTGTAATCGACTCCCAATAGGATGTGTCTATAATCTTAACCTGTTCAAGGGTAGGGTTGACCACTCAAATGGCGTTAAACTTAACCCTCTACCTCGAGTAGCTCCCGGGCCTTGTAAATGTTGAGCGTTACTGGTTAAAAAAAAAAAATCAATGATTAAAAATACCTTCGATCGAATGACGTCTGTATGTCCTTAACAAAAACCTTCCTTCGTCGAGTTTCGTAGAATGGCGCTACAGAAAGACAAACACAAAGTATTTTATAAAAAATAACAGACATCACATCACTTGAAGACTTTCAACAACAGTAACAACGAAAACGGATAGAACATGAAACAGAAAGAGGAAATAATAACATAATAAAGATATTGACGTTCCACAAAACTTTAAACAAAAGGTTAGGAAGGAAACCCCCAATACTGAAAAGAGCGATAACAGTGGACTTGAGGAAATTATTTGAATTTGTTTGCATAGATTTTATAAATTTTAACCGATATTATCTATTTTTCACGGTTGCATGTTTGTATTTTGTCATATTCAAGTAAGCTTAGTAAATATAAGAATGGGAGGCGAGTCATTAAATGTACGTCTGAAAAAAAAATCTTTTAAAGCGTCATCTCATTTGGCGAGGAGAAAGCGCTTTAACAGTTTTTTTTTTTTTCCAATTTAAAATATTTCGCTTGGATATAGAAGTTTTGTGGAGGAAATGATGGCGAAATCATATTTTAAAAAAAGAAAAAGTTCACTCGGGCACGCATAGCATGCATAATGGTTTTTTTTAAAGCTTCCTGCCAGTCTCATCTTTCTTCCCACCATTTTGTCTCTGCGCACGCGCAGTGAATATTAGGAAATGGTCAAAAGCAGACGAATGAAGCTTGCCTGAAAATAGGATCTTTCTGCGTCAAAACAGCGACTCAGTTTTCAAATCTGTCACAGACAGATATATAAATGAAAAGAGGAAAATAATAAAACGGCCCAAAAATGAAACAATAAAAAAAAAAAAAACTTACATATTTTCCCTGTACATATACGCGGCACAGACTGCCGTTCAAAGGATAGTCGTGGACCGCATACAATTAGAAATATATTTCCAATCATTACTATCATTCTGCCTATTGGTAGAGATCGTTGCATATCACCCACCATCGTCAGTCATCGACATTCAAGCTGAAATATAAATCAAGTTCTAAAATGTTGATTTTCAAGGAAGTTAGGCCCTCCCTAAAATACCAAAAATCTCCATTTGATTCAGCATCGTACAGTTATATAGTAATCTTTAATATTTGCTCAGTTTAGCACGAAGCGACAATATCGAGATACCCAATGATTTCTCTGATAAATTACTCAGCCTCTGTCCGACGGGTTTAACAATAGCGAGGTGGTATTTATGGGAATAAGAAACATTACAGCGAAAGACCCAAAGTAAGATTGGGCTCATGCCTTTCGCAAGAGTAAAGAGAGGGAAATTAACAGAAACAGTCTCAGAACTTTTCTTGATTTCTTTAATCGTCGTGATGCACATTAAGCTGCTCCACTGTCTATTCTATATATATTTTAACACTACATTTTATTTCTCACACACACACACAAATACACACACACACACACATATATATATTATTTATTTATTATAATTTTATCATGTAGACAAAACCTTTTTACTCACTACAAAGATGCAACTTCGTTTCAGTGCATTTCAACTGCACTTCGACAGGTGAGAATCGAAAACTATTTTAGCCATCTTTTGGATTAATGCTGTGAATGTTGGAATTTATACATTACTTTCGTACTCATCGCATCGGATATATATATATATATATATATATATATATATATATCGAATCGGACATATATATATATATATATATACTATATTATATATATTAGTATTTTTTTTTTTTTTTTCAGTATAATTTTCTTCATATATATATATATATATATATATATATATATATATATATATATATATATAAGGTATCGCATATTGATTGCTGTTGTTAATAAAACAGTGCTTGATGGAATATAACAGAAATAATTAATTGCATATTAATAAATATACATATTTATCCATACAGTGTATATATATATATATATATATATATATATATATATATATATATATATATATATATATATATATATATATATATATAAAGGATGTAGGTTCGATTCCTGTCAGGAGCATACATTTGTAAGGCTTCTCAATTTAAAGTTGGTTGTTATTAAGTTACGTGATTAAGAAAATAAAAAGAATAAGTAAGGATATCAATGCAAACACATGCATCCATTATAAATAACGTTTAAAGTAATATATATATATATGTATATATATATGTTTATATATATATATATGTGTGTGTGTGTGTGTGTGTGTGTGTGTGAACATTGAAGTCAACACTCGGAGGAGACACATGGTAAATGCAATCGTCAGGCCGATTGCGTCTAGCAGGAAACAGTCTGTCGTCTCTGAGTTTCGACTTCATTTTTCACTTTTATATTTACATACACACTCTTTCTTTCTCTCTCTCTCTCTCTCTCTCTTTCTCTGATATTGAGCATTTTATCCCATAAATATAGCATACCTTAAAACTATATTTCTTCATATATATATATATATATATATATATATCCGTTCGATGTATATATATATATATATATATATATATATATATATATATATATATATATATAGTGGTTCTCGCTTCGAAAAAAACTTAAGTATTTCGATTGAGAGAATCATGGAAGATTGTAGTTTAAAAGCAGTAAAATCTACCTTGCTAACCGAACGCTCCTCTGTGGCCCAATCGGTTAGAGGCACGTCAGGCTATATGACAGTTCCATATAGGATACAAGTTCGATTCCTGTCGGAGGACGAATAATTTCTATGAAAATTTCTCGGACATTCAGGCCGGTAAATGTTGTTAATACTGTTTATTATAAACAGAGCATTTACTTAAATATTTGTATCTATAAAAAGAATGTTAAACATAAAATGTCTTGAGATAGTTAGGTCTTTCATCAGTCTTTCACGCCAAATTTGACCATCCTGCATCAAGGTCGAAAGGCCATTGGGTTCTGTGTCATAACATAGTTGGTCAATATAAGTGTTTGGTGGGCGACCAACATGTTTTGATCGAAGGTGAGGTGTCCAGAGCAGTAGATCACTCGGCAGTACTTCCTTTACTCACCAGCAGTGTCCTGCAAAGGTCATTAGGTTGTCATTCTGTGTCATAACATGGACAATGTAAGTGGTTATGAATTTTTTATCATCATCAAACTGACCCTAAATTCTCACCAGTCACGATGAAGGGTGATATAATTGAATATACATACACCTTTGTTCCCCCTCACTGGAATATGATTGGCTGGTGTCCGTCATAAATATCGACGATGTGTAAGAGAAGTCAAGAGCCTTAGTCTGAGAGCTAAGTCTATAACGACGCCCATTGGACTACGGCATTGATCTACACTTCTTACCTGCGACTACGACGCGTACCAGTCGATTACTGCTAGCGTATTCTACTTAGTTATAATAGCCAAAACCACTTAGCTATTTCGTTCAAATATATCCCTTTCCGGGACATATCAAAAGGTCACACACCCCAAAAGGCTTTTTGCTATGAGGGTCTATTAGTCCTCTTCACGCCAGACCTCAAGTGGAACAAGGCTGGAAATATCCGTCTTTTTATACCTCTCCAGGAAGTACTTAGAGGCATCTGCTGTTCTCTGTCTTTACAAGAGTCAGATCCGATAAATAGACCATGGCTGCAAATTTTGGAATGGAGCCTCCAAATTCTCTCTTTCCAACTTCTGCAGAGTTCATAGCGTTGACGCGGCCTTGTAGGCGATTAATTATTTTCCGCCCTTACGTGCAAGCCACTAATCTGCCGCTGCTTTGAATGCCACTAGAGTTTACCACAGATGGTCCGTTGTCGGACCACTGGCGCGTTCGTCTTGGCAATGTTACCACTGGTGGGTCAGAATACAAATAATCACCATCGCTTTCGTATTGGTTTAGTAAGAAACATGGTAGATTTGGTTAGCTTCAAAAGATCCGTTGCATTGTGGGACAGACTCCCGAGGGGATATTTCTCCGACGACTATAATTTTAAAATCGTCCTTTTAAAGTCAACCACTATCTATCCTATCTATTTTTATATATATATATATATATATATATATATATATATATATATATATATAGAGAGAGAGAGAGAGAGAGAGAGAGAGAGAGTTGAGATAGAGAGACAGATATATAGAGTCTTAGATATATATATATATATATATATAGAGAGAGAGAGAGAGAGACAGATAGATAGAGAGATATAGACATATATATATATATAAATAGAAGGGATATATATATATATATATATATATATATATATATATATATATATATATATAGATAGATAGATAGATACATAGATAGATAGATTTAATCTGTCTGTTAATGAAATTTGAAGAGTAAAAAGAGAAAATATGGTAACAATATTGGCAAAACAATTGATGATATTTATTATTTACTTAACTACCCGTGACCCTTGTGTCACTGACCGTTCAGGTTATAAAACACTGAAGTTGATTTCAACGTTCCATTGAAATGAAAGTTAATTTTATTATGTTTCAGTTAAATATTTCATTTCATTCACATCATCATTGGTCTGGTTTACAAGTTCATGTTTAACGTTTTACTGATTCTTTAGCTTTTAATAGGAATGGATCTTCCGGGATAAACTTGAACTTTAAATTAGATTAACTTAGAAATATTTTTAATATGCCAAAAACTACTTTAAAATCATATTCACTTAAAAATATTTTTAAATATGCCAAAAAATATTTTTAAATATGCCAAAAAATATTTTTAAATATTTAAAATATTTTCTGTTTAAAGAAAGTTTAAATATAAATGATTACTGTACAAACAACTGAACGAAACAGCAAAGCGGGATCTCTTTGTGTCTGTCTTTAATTTAAAAATATTTTAATTAAAAAAAATGTCTGTTTGAAGAAAGTTCCATCCTGGGTATGACGATAGATTACATCCGCGTCCTGGGTAAGACGATAAACTACATCCAGCAGTAAGGCTTCTGATCAGGAGGTTTTGAGGAGCGTGGAACCACCTCTTAATTGCTGGTGTTCCCAGGTACACCCTGACCCTGGTGAAATAACTGGGCTGGTAAAAACACTATAAAAGTGTAAAAATAGGTTTTAATACTAGCAATACATTTTTGTAGAAAAATTATTACCAGCAATACATTATTACTAGCAATACTCTTTTTGTAAAATATATTTGCAGCAATATTTTTTTTGAAAAAAAATATTGCCAGCAATAAAAAATCTTGTCGGAATTAAATAACCCATTGAGTTTGCTATGCCGTAAAACCAAAATCAAATCAAATGAATAACGTTAAAATAAAAGTACTTATTCTATAAACAACACGTAAATCATGATGCGTCAGATAGACGCATCATACAAGCGCCTAAGCGCGCACGCAATCACAACATCTTAGTATTTTATAGATTGATCAATTCGACAAGGTCAACATGGCGGTTGATGTACAAAACAACTTCAAGAACGCTGTTAATTGGGGCAAAAAATGTCTCGTCAATTTTAACCCCTCTATACCTAAACTTCTCTCCGTTAATCATACTAGAGACGCCTCTCTGGCTTCCATCAGCGTGGCTGATGCTAACCACCTGGAAAGTGACTCATTGCGCCGGTTTAACGTTCTCAGCTGAGCAACGACTATATTGAATCAACTGCTAGGTCAACTGCAAAGAAAGTCGGTTCACTGTATTGGGCGAAACAATTTTACTTTCCCGAATCTATCTTGCATATCTATCAGTCAACTATTTGTTCATGCTTACAATATTGCTGCCATATATGGTCCGGTTCCCCTGCTGGAGTTCCTTGATAAGATTCAAAGAAGAGTCAGCAATATTATTGGTCCTGATCTGGCGGCTCGGTTTCGGTCATTTGTCCACCGCCGTAAGGTTGCCTCTCTGTGTCTTTTCTATAAATACTTTCATGGGAATTGTTCGGATGAGCTCTTTGCCATGGTATTGGGGCTAATTTTTAGAATTGTTGTTTTATTCCCCCCCCCACGGACAATGAATTGTAAATATGGGGACTAGTTAGTATTTTCATAGAGACAAAGTGGTATTATGGTGATTGTAGTAAGAAAGGTACGTATGAATGTGTTGTTTTGGTGTAAGGAATATTGTTCTTACGATTGGGCCAGTGTTTGCGGCTAGCTAAGTTATAGTTAAGACAGAAGAAGACCGTCCTTTCCCCAATCCACTTTCCGGCCTTGTGCCACATTTCTGTAGAAAACAGAATAAATATCGCTCTTTGCTATGGTATTTAGACTTTAAGCGCAATACTAGACTGGCGCTGAGATCTCATCAATTTACAGTTGAGCTAGTTAGATGTAGCCGTAAGTTCTATGCTAACAGTTTCTTTTCTCGCACTTCTTGGCCCCATGCTTTCCAGCCAACTTTAATCTGCAAGAATTTAAACGCAATGTCAATCGCTATCTACTATCCTCCTGATTGCTCTTTTCTCTTTCTATTCATTACTAATGTTTCTGTTCCTAATCCCGCTACAACCTGTAATCCCTTCCCTGTTAGTGGCACTCATGCATTGCTTGATGTGATACCGATTAAAAAACAAAATAATATTAAAACAATTGGAATTAGAACTCTGTTCTCCGATTCTCAGCCATTATCCATTACACCACCCGCACATCCAAGCTTACAAAATCTGGTATTCCCAAACGTTTACAGACCAGGCTCGACGTTGCTTACCTTCGGTGATCGTACGGGGACTGGCGTCTCAATGTGAGGTGGCAGTAATCCCATATGATTTGATTATAATGGTGGAGACGCGTGCAGAACCAACCATTTATTTAAAGAACCGAATAAAGAGAGTTTATCGGGCGAGACAACTTTATTTTTCGGAATCTATCTTGCGTATCTATCAGTCAACCATTCGTTCATGCTTAGAATATTGCTGTCACATATGGTCCTGTGCCAATGCTATTTACCTGGAGTTCCTTGATAAGATCCAAAGAAGAATCAGCAATATTACTGGTCATGATCTGGCGGCTCGGCTTCAGTCATTTGTCCACCGCCGTAAGGTTGCCTCTATGTGACATTTTTTTTATAGATATTTTCAAGGTAACTATATTGATGAGCTCTTCGCTATGTTACTTTATGAATTTAAAAGCAAGACTACAATGGAGGCGAGATCTCATCAATTTACAGTTAAGCTGTCTAAATGTAGCCGTAAATTCTATGCTAACAATTTCTTCTCTCGCACTTCTCGATTGTAGAAATCCCTTCCAGCTCCAGGCTTTCCAGCCAACTTTAATATGCAAAAAAAAAAAAAAAAAAAATACAACAAAAAACAAAAACAAAAAAAAACTGCTATCTATTGTCCTCCTGATTACCTTTTTCTCTTTCTATTCATTGTTAATGTTTCTTTTTCTAATTCCTCCAAACCCTGTAACCCCTCGCATCTCAGTGGCTATATTGCCTTGCTTGGGGTGAATCTAATTAAAAAAAAAAAAAATTGAAGCACGAACAGAAAGATTAGAAATCAGGAAATTTTCAGATATGCCTAAGTCATTTTTCAATGAGACGAGGAATAAAAAAAGAAGTGGTTCTCTCTCTTTCGGGGGATGATTGTTGTTTCTCGTCTCGTTGAAAAATGACACAGGCATGTCCGAAAATTCGAACATTAAAATCGTTCTCTTCGTGCTTCAGTTTAGTCAAAAGGCCTATATATATATATATATATATATATATATATATATATATATATATATAAAAAAAAAAGAAAGAAGAGTAAGATATATAATCCGGTGTTCTTATAGATATAGCTTGCATTTTTGAAACATGGTTAGAACTGTGTAGCGAAAAAACATATATTGTTATTATTTTGTTGTCTTTTTATTCCTCAAATCTCACTAACAGGCCTATTAAATCTACATAATATAAGAATCACACGTAGACCATCTTTCATTTTAATTTTATATATATATTAAATATGTATATATATATATATATATATAAATTACTCTTTTCATATCTATTATCTGTTTCAATCTTTCAGTATCTATTTGTCTATCATTTAATTTTTTAATGTCTATCTTTGTTCATTATTTATTTATCTATCTCTCTATATGTCTGTCTACCTATTATCTTTGTTCATTATCTATCTTAGTCCATGCATTTTCTATCTATCTATCTATCTATCTATCTATCTATCTATCTATCTATCTATCTGGGGCTATTCCATATCTATCTATCTATCTATCTATCTATCTATCTATGGCTATTCCATATCTATCTATCTATCTATCTATCTATCTATCTATCTATCTATCTATCCGAGTCTTTTAATATGCATATCTATCTCAACCTGTTCTTATCTAGTTGTATTTTATAGCTTTTTTGTGTCCATGGTTATGTACTCACAATTCAAATATATGTGTGTGCGTCTTGTGCATATCCATTACACAGTCCCGAAACTACAGGCAAGGTGGAAATCGTAAGGGAAATTCAATGAACCAATGCACACATACATACATATATATACATACCTACATACATCATTTCGTTGCTTTGCCTATCTGGAGTGTAGGGTAGCAGGGCTCGTTTTATAATTTCAGTTGGGGTTTGCTCATTTTGAATTCCGTTCCTGTCGCGTCAAGACCCATCCAGCCCCGCGATTTCGCTGCCAATACTATGCAGCCCCAACCGCCTCAGCCGATGCTCCGCCTCACAAAATCTGCCGAGCGCCCGGTTGTATTATTGGCATTTCTTTTGTGATGGCCGAAGACGGGCCTCTTTTAGACGCTGCCCGTTCCTACGCTTAGCCATCATTGGCATCCGCTAGAAAATGGCGCAGAATCGGAGAGCGGGAACGGGCGTCACTGTGCGGATGACGTTTGCGAAAAGAGAGTAACATCAATTTGAATTGAAGTTGCCGACAGACACGTCAGAGACAACCAGCGGGAGGAAAAAAAAAATGGACGTTGAGCGAAGAGGTGATTGTGTGCAATGGCGGAGATGATTGGGGTTGGAAAAAAAAAAGAGGGAAAGAGAATTCAAGGTGGGAAGAACATATGATATGAGAAAAATGGAGAAATAGAATTGGGTGAAATTCACACAGATAGATAGATAGATAATGAGAAGATTAAGATATATATATATATATATATATATATATATATATATATAGATAATGAGAAGATTAAGATAGATAGATAGATAGGAATAGACTCGAAGTGTGTGCAAAAAATCCCAGCGTCCAATTTTAAGAAAACTAAAGGGTGAATAGTTTTTTTCTCGATAAAATAATTGCACAAATATGACAGGAGATAGAAAGATGGATAGGTAGATACATAATATACATATATATATATATATATATATATATATATATATATATATATATATATATAATCATTGATACGCAAATTTATTAACTTGGATATATATATATATATATATATATATATATATATATATATATATATATATATATATATATATATATATATATATATATATATATATATATATATATATATATATATATATATATATATATATATGAGCAGATTGGGATAGATAAATGAATAAATAAATCTGAATGGACTTTGTGCGAAAAATGCCAGCGTTTTCTTTTTAGGAAAACTAAAGGCTGAATATACAGGAAATAGCATTTTACCCTAAATAAACACGCTGAAAATAATTACACATACATAACAGATGAATATATACATATATATATATATATATATATATATCAAAGTATATAATTGGTATACACGGAATGAATTCCAATAACCAACAATTACTATTCTTAAAAGAGTGCTCAATACAAAGTAGAGCAGATATAATTATTTTTATAAAAAAACATACTTATGTTATAACATACTTATGTTATAACATACTTATGTTATAAATTTTTTATGTTATAACATACTTATGTTATAAATTTTTTTTAAAAAAATAATATATATATATATATATATATATATATATATATATATATATATATATATATATAAGAAAACTTGGTAATCCCTATGGGTAGTCTCAAGGAGGATGATATCCTGACAGATCAATGTAAATTCAGAGCTAATAATTTAAAGAAAAACAGACCACTTTAAGGTTCCATTGTAATAGTTTATTTCATCTTTTTAAAGTACTCCTGATCTTCAGACATCACTTTCAAAACGTGAAACGAAAAATAAAATGAAAATTTACACTTTTGACGGGTGTATATATATATATATATATATATATATATATATATATATATATATATATATATAGATTCACCTCTATACCAAAGTCCAAAGAGTCCTTTGTTGTTTCACATAGAGATCGAATACACAGAAAATCGCTTTTTTTCCTAAATAAAGATAATGAAAATTATTATGTCTGTGGACTCACAGATACATAGATAGATGGATAGGTAGATAGATATGAATTTGCTTACAAAAGTTACCAGTCAAATCTAACTGACTCAGTTTGTTTGTATCTATCTATCTATCTATCTATTTCAGCATGTTCATACTTATCTATCTTTGCTTGGTCATATCTCTCTCCTTTTACATCTTACCCTCTTCATATCTATCTATCTATCTATCTATTCATGTATATAGTAACCTACCTACCTATCTATCTATCTATCTATCTATCTATCTATCTATCTATCTATTCATGTATATAGTAATCTATCTATCTATCTATCTATCTATCTATCTATCTATCTATCTATCTATCTATCTTTTATTTGAAAGACATCATCCCAAACAAAGAGACAACACCAACAAGGAACCGCTGAAACGAAATAGAGTGAAAAGATTTTGGAAGGAACGGGAAACCCAATCCTAAACAGGAAACAAGGGGAAAACCTGCACTTCTGTATAAAAAAAGGGGGAAGGAATTGAAGCCGATTTATTAATATATATGTATTTCTTATCCCCAGAACGCTGGTTCTCGTGTGATTACTGAAGGTAAGCAACGTCAAGCCTGGTCAGTAACTAGATGGATAACCGCTTAGGAATACGAGTTGCTGTAAGCTTGAATGTGCAGTTGGTTTAATGGATAATGGCTCGGAATTTTTAGCCGGAGAGCCAAGTTCGATTTCCAGTTGGGTTCGTTATATTCACTTACGCAAAAATACCCTTGGGGAAAGGTATGAATCCACATATCCTCCTCCCCCTCCCGCATCAAAAAAAATATAGGTTAATTAGTAGGTCTTGTATCAGCAAATCATTATCATCTCAAAAAGATTTCTGCGATCTAAAAATATTTTCTGTCTTTAAATAACCTGCAAAAGGTTGATAAACCGTAAAAAACGCAATGAATCTTAACCCCCAGTGTTGAAAGTTTCTTCCCGTTTGTTTATTCATGGTACACAGCTGATTTATTTATCTCGATTGACCTTTAAAGACGAAAGAACGCGAGCCTCTCAGCTTTTTGTTTTATTTTATACTAGCAGCATGACCCGGCGTTGCCCGTGCTTGATTCAAAAATCGTACGACTCATACAGCAATCGCTATCACTTGACTTAAACTATTTTTGCCCTTCCTTGCCTTTAAAGGAGTGCCCTTTGCCGTTCTGATGTTGCTACATGCCTTACTTCTTGCCTATCTCACACTGCAAATTTTTTCTAAGCTCTATACTAAACATTAAATCTGTTACGAAAAAAGAACTAAACAAAATCAACACAAAACGGTCAGCTTTAAAAAAGGACTCGTAACTGGAAAAACCGAATGAAAAAAGAATGTTAACAACAAATATTTTTTCACACCCAACCCAGTTCTGCGGAATCAGAATCAACGTTGAGTTTAAGCAAGCGAATGAGCCAATTGGAGTAAAGTGCCATGCAGATTTAAATTTTTCCCACTTGTGACGAATGCAGCTATCGATTTTTATTTTTGCATGCTAGCATGCTAGTTAACATTCGTGTCAGTCAGCTGTTGGCTCTCACGCTGGCCAATAGAATCTTCCTGCCTATTCGTGGCAGCCAGCTATAGGCTCTCACTCTGGCCAGTACAAAATGGCCGCAAACTACATGAAAAAATCGATTATTTCCACTATCGATGGGAGTTGGGAAATGCAACGTCGGTGTTGGCCATTCCACTAACTTGGAGCATGTGCATGTAAATTTTGGTGCAAATCCGTCGAAAATTGCGGCCGTCCATTCGTTACACACACACACACACACACACACACACACACACACACACACACACACACACACACACACACACACACACACATCCTGCCTTTTATAGATAGAGATTCGTCTACGTCTATTTTTTCCTTTTTTAGAACTTCAGTTTTTACGTATATATATATATATATATATATATATATATATATATATATATATATATATATATATATATTGATGCATGTTTCATTAAATAATATAGACAAGTTTTGTCTATTTATTTTATGTAAATTCTTTTCATATCGTCTTCTAAGCTTAATAACATTATCATTAAAAGAAGTAAGAAAATCACAATATTGATACATATTTTTTAATCCTATCTAAGATTTCGGCTTACATAAGACATTATCAGAGATAACAATTACATTACAATATATTAAGCAATACACGGACAAGACAGTGATGATAGTCTGTTTACATGTAAGATTTCCAAGCAACGACAAACTCGTGGCTATATATTTTTCTCCCAGGAATCGATCCTTCAGATCTACAAATCAACCATTCGCCCTTGCATGGAGTATTGCTGTTTGTCTCTGTAACCAGCCAATCTTTCCCCACCCCCTCGGAAGTTAGTGTTAGGTCGGAAGAGAGGTCAGATGTCAATCTCTGATCGTTAAGCGTTTTGGAGGTGCGCCCGCATATCGTCGTACTATCAGCATAGATGTTTTCAAATGATCTGTATAGGAGAAAAAGAAATTGAACATAGAAGTATCTGCGCCTGGGGAAGTTTCACACAACACCACCAGGTGCTGCTAAGCGAAAACATTAACCTAAGAACTCGAGCCATGTTCTTAAATAGCGTCGTAGGATCGAGACATTCACATGGATGACATGCATGTTTACAAAATCCTTCACACATATCTAAATTATCAGTTCCATCCAACTGAATGAACTCTGCGGTTCTAAGAGAGAACCACCATTCTTCGAAAATTGTGGACCGGCGCCATAGAATCACAAAGAACTGTACCTATTTAAACTATTTACATTGGTTGAACTGTTTTCCTCATCTCTATTGCCATATTCACGACGCTTCGGCCTTCTTCAGATGATATACGTTGGAATTTTGAAACGAACCCTTTATTTGGTCTACGGAGGTAGGTTGCTTTAGTTCCAGGTGCCATGCCTCTTCCGGGTATCTCAGTTAATTCCCTTTAGGAGATCGAGTCTCCAAATTTTTTGCACTCTCTTCTGTGACCAGGTATTGGATAAAAGTGTTGGCTGAATGAACCAAAAAGTGGTTTAACTCAAAGAGTTCTGAGTTCAATACCTGGCCACAAAAATTAACCGCAATAGATTTTTTAGGGAAATTACCAGTAATACCTTTTTATAAAAATAAAATATTACTAACAATGCATTCCATAAAGCAAAATGACCAACAATACATTTTCATAGTAAAATTACCAGCAATATATTTTTTTAAAGAATTATCAACAATACATTTTCTGCTCTACAAACTATATATCTAAAAAACATACGGTTGCACTGAATGTATATATTTACGTACAACATATTTATAGATGAAGCCATAAAATCGCGTTGCATTCAATAACCCATAAAGGTGTCGATATGCCGCTAAACTACCAAATCAAATCTCCATACATTTTATTTGAACAGCAACGCTTCAAAAGAACGTTTATTCAAATTAAAACTTTTCCCATTTTAAAAGATTTTCATTACACCAACTAACGTCGCAGGTTCGAATCTCAGTTCTTTCTTTGAATCAGGTATAAAATTATCGTTTTTTTTTTTTTCAGATTTTGTTAAACAATCTATATGCTGAAAATGCTTATTTCTTTCTATGAGTTTATTTTATATTGAAATTTCCGACCTAAATTCTGGTAGCGGGGACGGACTGTTAACCCAAATGAATTCTCATGTTCTGAGCAAAAAGTACCCTGACTGTTACTATGGTAACAGAGCTAAAATACGCAGAGTAATGCCACTTGGCATAGACTGAGCATGTACACCAAGCTATAACGTTCTCGATCACTTTCGTTGTTTATAGCAGTGCTTGGAAGGAAAGTGTGTAGAGTGCGGTCATCTCACCACTCCACAGACGTTCTATCAGTGGCCACGGCTTATACTGCAAAATGTCGAGGGAATACAAGAGAATGCAACAAGGTAGCTGCATTCCAACTCCCAAAAAGGAATTCCAAGAATGCTTCCATCAATGGAACCGCCGTTGTTTAAAGTGTGCAGCCTGAGAAAGGGTCTGCTTTAAAAGAGATTACGTATTAATTCATTTAATCTCTTTTGAAATAGACCTCTCTATCTGATCTGAAGATTAAGCGTCTCTAATAGGTTTAGGGATTATTTTTCTTTTTAATCATTTCATCCCGAGCGAGGCAATAAAGCCACTAAGACGCTTGAGGTTACTAAGGGTTAAAGAATATGAGAAAAAAAATCATATTAAAGAGAGAGGACAATAAATCAATAAGAATTAAGAAGATAGAAAATAACGATTGACATTGCATTGATATGATTGTTGCTATGGTAACAGAGATATAGTATGCAAAGTGAAGCACAGACGTATACCACTTCCATTATTTATAACAGTGCGAGGAAGGAAGGAAAGTGTGTAGAGTGTGGTCGCCTCGCCACACTAAAGACATTCCATCAGTGACGCTGGATAAAGTTGGCGGTCTTCACAAGAGATTAAATGAATTGATATGCATTTTAGATTTCTTTTTATAGAACAGGTACGGATACTTTTTGATCAGACTCGTATTAATCATTAGTTCTATACAGCCCCCCCCCCAGTGAATGGGTTATAAATTTAGTTTTCACGCAATCCAACACTTGAAACATAAATTGACTTTTAAGAAACGCTTTTATTTCTTTTTAATAAATTGCGAGAAAAAAAGGCAATCGCGGTTTGTAACCTTACCTTGCATTCTAGAGTGAAACTATTTCATTACTCTTGGTGCTGTGGGTGTAGTATGACAGCATAACATTGATTTGTCGCCTGCAAAACAAAACACAACAGCAACAACAACAAAAACAGGGTACTCACATAATTAAAAAAAAAAAACACCATAGAAAAAGGGTTAAAGATTTAAAAAAAAACAATTTTTTTCATCGGTTCAAAATTTTTCGGTCGAGTTCAAATTATGACCGTTCCTGGTTTGTCCATTTCGCACTAATGCCCTTGGAAAAGGCATAAACACATCTTGTCGCAGTAATGTATTAAATATCAGGTAAGATTAGGCTCGCTTGCAGCTAGTCTAAGAGAAATAAAACTCAAACCTTCATAAATAACAGGGGAGACTAGGTTCTTTAGCCTTAGTGTGGCAACCAGTCTAGGGATTCAAGCACATGTACCTAATCTGGCAGACTGGGCTTTTTAGCCTTGACAAGGAAACCAGTCTAGGAGAAATAAAAAATCTAAATTCAAACATGCATTGAAGTTATTGAGCAGGATGGTTTCTTTAACCTTGGTGGGGCAACCAATCGAGGAGAAAGAAAAACCTTTTAAATAGTAGGTTAGACTAGGCTCTTTAGCCATAGTAGTTTGCTATGGTTGCGGCAGATTTGGAGTACTTACAACTTTAATAGGTTAAGAGACTAGTTTTCTTTTTAACCATTTCATCCCAAGCAAGGCAATAAAGCCACTAAAACGTATGGGCTTGCTGAGTGTTAAAGAATATGAGAAAATCTATTATTAAGGAGAGGACAATGAAAAGAATAAGAATTAAGACAGAAAATGACGATTGACATTGCATTTAAATTTTGGAAGATTAATGTTGACTGGGAGGAAGTTCCACAAGCGAGAATTGCGACAGAAGAAACTTTTAGCATAGAATTTACGATTACATCTTCAACTGTAAAATAATGAGACCTTGCCGCAAATTTCGCTTAAATTGGTAGTCTAGGTACTATAGGGGAAAGTTCATCAGAAGTGTTACTAATAAAGTATTTAGAGAAAGGACAGGAAAACTACATTACGGCGGTGGGCGACTGGAACCGAGATGCCGAAGTCCAGTCTGATAAGATTCGTTGGTTATTTTTGTTTAACGGCATATCAACGTCTATGGGTTATTTAATGCAGACATCGTAATATTTTGTACGAAATTCTATTTTATTTTTCATCATAATAATGGCTTAGTGATCCAATTCTTACTAATTAACCCATAGCTGGGGGAAAGAAGTGGATTCACACCTTTCCCAAGTGGATTTGCGTATAAGTGAATTTAACGAACCCAACAGGTATTGGAATGGCTCTCCAAGCCATTATTTATTACACCACGCGGTTATCCTCAGATTACAAAGACGATCCTATCACAGTTACCATGTCTTATGTTGTGGAGAAAAACTGAGTACTCTTCTTTAGTATTATTATTCAAACATGGAATCATTTATCCACTGTGAGTATAACGTCTGCCTGTTCATAGAACAGTGGCAAAAAGAGGGTCATAATGGCGTAGCGGTTTCCGGTCGTACGCTTGTCGCTCTGAACTATTGTATTCTCAGTCTTGTTTTCGTGTGTGATTAAACCTTACGTCACTCAACCTTTTGTTTCCATTGTTTCTCTTACAGTCTTATTGAGCAGCAACTATGAACGTTAGACGCTCTTTATAAAGCCTGTATATTAGGTTGAGATGATTTACTAATCCAATAGCTGCGAAGAAATGGCGTGGACGATGAACGTAGAGATCCTCCCCTGGAGTTCTGCGAAACGCTACTCGACACTTGGCTTCTAACAGGATTTGCTAAACAAATTCTAGCGTAGAACTGGCGGAATCAATGAAAGCGGGAATCACTGAAACAAGTAGGACAGACTGTGTCCTGTAGCCTTGGTTGGCAACCAGTCTACGAGAAGAAAAACTCTGAATTCAAACCAGATTGGAGAAAGTTGTGCCCCGTCACACAAGCTTTCTGAAGGTATAGCACTGCTGCTAAGGTTCTACTTCGTATCGTGCTTCTACGACCCTAACTGGCCCCGGGACTCGTGATACACTAAACTCAAGTTTGAAGTTAGGATTAATTATTATGTATATTATATATCAGGGGTTGGTCATAGCGTTAGTTATTCTATATGTATATTGGCGGCTTGTTTTAATTATTAGTTATATTTTATACCTAGCTTTTCTGCTAACTTTAAAGATTAGATATATTTTATATGTAACGCCTGAGCTAAGTCTAGATATTTCCTACCAGGATTAGAGACTATATATATTTTGACTTAGGGTTAGATATTACGTATAATTTATATATACCTCGGTTCAGATATTAGCTATAATTTAGAACTTGATTTGAGCTAGTGTTAAATATTGGATATGTTTTATAGATCGGTTTCAGTTAGGGTTAGGATTTAGAGTATTTTATACATTGACTCATAGTAGGTATATTGTATTGAGTTTGAGCTAGGGTTAGATATTTAGTATATTTTATACCAAGACTTTGAGATTAGATAATAATTATGTTTTATATGTCTGTTTGAGCTCACTTTATGTAGAATGTATATGTGTTTAACCTAGAGTTAGATACTTGCTATACTTTAACTTCTGAGTTAATTTTAAATATTAGGCATAATTTATAACTAGGATTTTCAGCTAGTGATTGATATTACGTACATTTTCTACCTAGACTTTTACTTGGGCTTAAACATTAGGTATGTTTTATATATATGGTTTGATAGCGGCTTGGACTGAGGAATCGGAGAGCCGAGTTCGAATTCCAGTCGAATCCACTTACGTCCTAATACTCTTGGGAAAGGTATGAATCCTCTTCCTCCCTCTCCCCCAGCTATGGATAAATAGTAGGACAGACCAGGTTCTATAGCCTTGGATGGCTACTGGTCTACCGCAAAAAGAAATGGCAACCTACTGAGGGAAAAAATCTGCCTCGTCAGTCATGTATCGAAAGGTACATGATCGCCGGGGCGTGTATCACGCATGGCACATAACTGACTGAACTGATTTATAACACCTGAGGAATAAATATACTTACGTACGTTCAAGTATTTGTGCGTATATGTACATTTTTTATCCTACCCATTCCTATATATATCCCCATATCATTTCCGGTGTTGCCCGATTAAATAGGTCAATGTCTGATTCTTACCCCCTCCTCCTCAATATTAAGTATTGTAATAAAAATAAAAATAAATTTTAAAACTGTCTCTTCCCTCTCTAATTTCGACCATGTCTCTCACATTATCCCTCACCATCCTCTATGTCACCTTATATAAGCTTAATACTGCTCATCAAAAGTGTAAATTTTAAATTCATCTTTTCACCTCTGAAAGTGAAGTCTGAAGATCCAGAGAAAAAATAAAATCTCTGGTGAAATAAATTATAACAATGGAACCTTAAAATGGTCTGTTTTTTCTTTTTAAATTAAATATATATATATATATATATATATATATATATATATATATATATATATATATAATGGATCCAATTCGGAGAGCCGAGTTCGAATTCTAGTTGAATCCATTACATTCACTAATACCCTTAGGAAAGGTATGAATTCTCTTCCTCTCCCTCCCCCAGCTATGGGTAAATATCAGGTCAGACCGGGTTCTATAGCCTTGGATGACAACTGGTCTACCGCACAAAGAAATGGCAACCTACTGCGGGAAAAAATCTGCCTCGTCAGTCATGTATCGAAAGATACATGATCACCTAAGTCTGTATCGCGCGTGGAACATAACTGACTGACTGCCGTAGGGTTTGATCTGGAATTAAATATTAGGTATAGTTTTATTTTGAAACCTGGTGATAAAGTGTTTTTTTTAATGTACCATGGAAAAGAATTCTAGTAAGACGGCCTGATAAAAAAACGGATTGTGAAAATGACGTCCATGTTATAGGGAGAAAGGCTGGAACATAAGCGACACCTTAATAAGTTAAATCAGAGATTCACTGATTTAGTGAGTCCACCAAAAGAGGTACTTATGGAAATATTGTATGACAAGTTTGACGTACCCACGACACCAGAAATTGGTGAACCAAGGAGAGTAAAAGAAAAAGTACAGCAACGGAAAATTTGAATATTGAACCCAAACTAAAGAGATATAGACTCCAGACATGTCATCTAAAAAAGGGAGATGTCATATAGGAAGAAAATGAGTAAGTACCGACACCGAGGTTCGAGCGTGACGCTCTGGATATAAAAATATGTTTTCCGCCAGGTGTATAATTAGCGGTGTCAGGCTACTGACTGAAGTGATTATTGAGTGACTATTGGGTGGAACTATCCAGTCGAATTAGTGTGAATTATTTTGCGTCGATATTTTGGCGTTTGATTTAGGATTTACCAGTCGTTAAGCCGAGTCGCGCTACTAACAAGGAATTCGCTGAAATAGTTGCTTATCTTTGGTTGACTTTTACTTTGTTCTTGATAAGTATTTATGTAACGTTGTAATTAAATACTGTTTTATCTTAACATTGAAATCTTGAGTTATACTTAATTACTAACTGACGCTCTACGGTGTATGGAGGATTGAATGATGATGGATGAGTTCTTGTTGTGAATGTGCAAATTTTAATGAATGAATGGGCCGTGAATCTGATTAGATATGTATAAGATAGTAAGTGACGATCAGCCTCAACCCGTACTCCCATTTTCAGCTTTGCGTAACAATTGTATTTTATATGCAATAAATCAAGATTATTGAGTGACTATTAAATGGAACTATCCAGTCGAATTAGTGTGAATTATTGTGTGTCGATGATTTGGGTTTTGGCTTAAGATTTACCAGACGTTAAGCCGAGCCATGTTATTAACATTGAAATGTTGAGTTTTAATCCTTAACGGCCACAGTACGTCAAAAGTTATTCCTAGAGTTTTATGATTTTGGTTTGAGGAAGGCTTAAATATTAGTTTATAATTTATACCTAGTTTTTCAGATATGGTTAGATATTAGGTATATTTTATATTCAGTGTTTTTTTTTTCTTTAGATAAAACTTCAACTCTTTCTGAATCAAATCTTCAAACTAAACTTGTGGTGGCAGAGAAAAATAATGCATGTAAACTAAAGTTAATATTTTTTGTACTTATGACTATTAGACTCTACTACTTAGGATCAAGGTATAGTACCTGTCCAATCCCTTGTGAGCTGTTATCAATTATGCTTTATAATTGTCATAAAGGAAGAAAATGAGCAACTACCGACACCAAGATTCGAGCGTGACATTCTGGACTTATGAATATATGTTTTTCGCCAGGTGTATAAATAACGGTGTCAGGCTACTGACTGTAGTGACTATTAAGGGGAACTATCCAGTCGAATTAGTGTGAATTATTTCGCGTCGATATTTTGGGTTTTGATTTAGGATTTACCGTATGTTAAGCCGAGCCGCGCTACTAACAAGGTATTCACTGAAATGGTTAATTATCGTTGGTTGAATTTTACTTCCTTGTTCTTGATAAGTATTCATCTGCGGTTGTAATTAAATACTGTTTTATTTTAACATTGAAGTCTCGAGTTATACTTAATTGTTAACGGCCACCGTACGTCACAAATCTTACATTTGTCTGACATGACGTAGAAAGATCATATCGAATCAATTGCTAGATTTGATGCAGGAACAGCTTGTTCACTCTTTTCTGCCAGACGATTTTTCGCGCCAGAACCTATCTTACATAATTATAAGTCTACCATTCACGCGTGCTTTGAATATTACTGCCATATGTGGAATGGTATTCCTCCTATATATTTGGAGATTCTTGATAAATTCGAAATAAGAATCTGCAATGTTTTCACTTTTTCATCACCACCATAGCGTTTTCTCCCCCGAGTCTCTTTCATTAGACCGAAGAGATGGAAGTATCAGTGGTACGTAGGGTGGTGATGAAGAACTGGAAACTGGAATTGGCGGCAACAACCGTCAGCTGAGTTTTACGAAGCTGGATACAGGCACTCATTTGAGGGTGGAACACGGGCATTGAAAGAGGTGGTGAGTATGGTGAGAATTAGGGATGTGAACCTATGATGTATAGCTGTATCTTGTAGCTATATCTTGATGTATGATATGATACATCATGCTCCATATTTCTTATACAATAAAATAAATTGCATCACTGTAAAACAAATTGAAACTTTGGTTAATTATTAGCTATCTTTTATACTTAACTTGGAAACTAGGATTAGTCATCTTGTATATTCTATATCTAGTGTTCAGCTATCATTAGTTATTAGATCTTTATATAGTTAGTTATTAGGTCTTTATATAATTAGTTATTAGGTCTTTATATAATATTGTCTTAATTCTAAGTCTGATCAATTCCATAAGAAAGATTTTATTGAATCAATTGCTAGGAAGGCTGCTAAGAAAATTGGTTCACTATATTCTGTTTGAGAATTTCTCTCACCAGAGTATATATATATATATATATATATATATATATATATATATGTGTGTGTGTGTGTGTGTGTGTGTGTGTGTGTGTGTGCAAGTTTGCGTTGGTACAGATAGATAGATACATGGATAGATAGATAGATATGAATAGAATGCAAGACATCAATATATAGATAGGAACATATTGAAACAAAGAAAAAATAAAGAAAAAAGAAACCGACTCCAATAGATAGGTAGATAAGTAGATAGATACATATGTACGAACTGACCGAGATAAACATACATACAGACAGATAGATAGATAGATAGATAGATAGATAGATAGATAATGTATCAACTGGATGAGATAGACAAATATGAACAGATTGAGATAGACAGATGCGAATACACTTAGAAAGGCAGATAATGAATACAATGCGAGAGTTCGATAAGAGCGATTTTCATATATATATATATATATATATATATATATATATATATATATATATATATTTCAATTAAAGGTGCAAATTATAATTTATAATTTAAATCATTAACCTCTATATTTGTTTTTTGTATGAATGATTCATGAATTATATATATATATATATATATATATATATATATATAAATGTATGTATGTATATATATAGAGAGAGAGCGAGTGAGAGAGTGGGAGAGAGGGAGAGATAGATAAATATCAATTGACTGTGACAGAAAAATATGAACAGATTAAGATAGATATATATCAATAGTGGTAAACAGATATTCGCAGATTAAGACAGATACGAACACGCTGAGTTATAATAGATAATGAATAAAATGCAATAGGTCGAAAAGAGTGATTTAATACATATATATATATATATATATATATATATATATATATATATATATATAGAGAGAGAGAGAGAGAGAGAGAGAGGTAGGGAGGGGGAGGAGATTGTTAGATGATAGATATGAGCTATCAAAAAGAAAATCTGTCTGTGTGTGTGTGTGAAAGAGAGAGAGAGAGAGAGAGAGAGAGAGAGAGAGAGAGAGAGAGAGCCCTTTGGACTTGGATATGGAAAAGCAAAAGCTGAGAAATTATTTTTTTTTGCTGCGTTATCAGAGTAGATAAAATCAGTTTAATGTATTTCATCTCAACATTTGCTGACAACCCCCTTTTTCCATCGTTTGACCTTTGCGTGATAGATTTATTTTTTCATCTTTGCTGAAGGGAATCCTAGAAATACAAAGTCTATCTGAAATACATAAGCCTATCATTCATCCAACAATTCATGTTTTCACACAAATGGCTGCATTTGTTTTCTAAATTTCAATCATATGACATCATATTGCCATCATTAATAAATCTGCAAATGTAATTCATGTGAACCGCGTCTGACAGTAGACTCATTCTCTGACAGAAATTATGCTGGAGGTAGTACTGAAGTTTGTCATAACCCTCCAAGACTATGTCTGACTATCGTCGTATCAAGCAAAATAATATTTGACTCTAGTCTTAGACTCCGTGAATATTTTGTTGGAGGTAGTTTTGATAGCCCTCCATTATTGAAGGCCTGAATGATCTTTTTCCTCTCATCATTGCTCATTTAGGAAGACAGTGGGTCTGACACCAAACGATTTGAACCTGTTCTCTTTCTAGCTGAATAATCCAAAGGGTTTTTTAGTGATTCTCACGACAATGCTAAGATAACTAAACCTCTAAAAACTCAATTAGTTTGTTCATTTTTTTAGATATGGAACTTTATGTGGGATGGACACTTATGCTGACACACGACCTGGACAATTTTGTTGTTACACACGATATATATATATATATATATATATATATATATATATATATATATATATATATATATCGTTCAGGGAAAAGTTGAAATATTGTGATTGATTTACACAAAGAAAAATTCTTTTTAAAATCTGACCCAAACTAACAACGCGAATTAAGTTTCTAGTTTGAAAGAAAAAGAAAATGTAATTTAATCATTTTTCTTTCTTTTTAGGCTTCCGTAAAATTAAAATGAGAGACGTTTGCCTTTGGTTAAGATTAAGAAAAAATATTGTTGATGGCCAGACGTCGGCGTTAGGACGTGGAAACTGTTTGCAATTTATTTGAGGCTTGTCACAGCTAAATTAACAGCTGAAACGAAAAGCGTGCTAAAATATTAATAAAATATCTTGTTTATTTAATTTCGATGAACGATAGAAACCCCACCTGAACAGTCGATCTTCGAGCGTTGTAAACATGCCACAGTAAATTGCTTAATGTAATCAATCAACAAATTCCATTGAAGATTTTGGAAGGAATGTCCACGTAACCAATTCTGGAATCCATATTGCGTTTTTTAGTTGCTGTCTGCAATCTAATTGTAAAAATTTGATATGGAAAAATACTTTCTTGAGAACCCAAACTCCGTTTTATAGAAAAATATTTTTTTCAAATAAATTTCATTGCTTTAATTATTTTAAAATTTTATTTCTTGATTCTTTTCATTATTATTTTTTTTTTTTATAAATGTTTATACTATTCTTTTTTTAGTTAAGCGGAATGGAGTAATTTATCCAATCAAAACTGCCTGCTTTTTTAGTGCGGATTTGTTGAAGGTGTAATCTCTTCCGGTCATAGAATATTATTTCAGGTTTGTTATTTTATGCTTTCAGCTTTTAATATAAAATTTAATACTCGGTCACACGAATTCAAAGGATGATAGAAATTTCTTAAATACAAATAAAATCTCTTCAATGCACTTGCGTTGAAATTCCGATAGGATAGTGGTCATCACGTTTTCCCAGACTTCATGTTGATATACTTGTTATGATGTTGATTTGGGGTTAGTAGAGACAAACGCCAAATAACACGTAACAAATAAAAGGATTTTAATAGGTTGGTAAAAAGGTACAGAAATCGCCTGTATAGTCAATAACTAGCTCAGCTAAGAACTTCTCTGGGTATTTATCATTTCACCCACGGGAAACGAATATGGCACAAGGCCGGTTTTATTGTGGGTTTCCCCAAGCCCGTAGGCTCGGCCAAAAAAATAGCCTTTTGAAGCCGATTAGACGGGTTCAGGCCCTGTCTACCTCCCCGGACGAAACCTTGCCCTTCGGCAAAGCTCGTCTGGTTCCTCTTCTGTTAACGCAGAGAGTTCGACAGACGTCAGAAGTCAGCTAAGAACTTTCTGAGTATTTATCGATCCCCCACGAGGATTGAATATGGCACAAGGCCGGTTTAATGGGTATCTCCGAGCCCGTAGGCTCGACCAAAAATATAGCCATTTTGAACCCGCCTAGACGGTTTCAGGCCCTTTTATTTCTCCCGGACGAAACCTTGCCCTTCGGCAAAGTTCGTCCGGGTTCCTCTTCTAATGCAGAGAGTTCGACAGACGTCGGAAGTCAGCTAAGAACTTCTCTGGGTATTTATCATTTCACCCACGGAAACGAATATGGCACAAGGCCGGTTTTATTGTGGGTTTCCCTGAGCCCGTAGGCTCGGCCAAAAAATAGCCTTTGAAGCCGATTAAACGGGTTCAGGCGCTGTTCACCTCCCCGGACGAGACCTTGCCCTTCGGCAAAGCTTCGTCCGGGTTCCTCTCTACTAACGCAGAGAGTTCGTCAGAAGTCAGAAGTCAGCTAAGGACTTCTCTGTCTATCTGTCTTCCAACATGACACTATTTAAAGTCTTTGTTCGCAGACAAGTTCATCTTCAAGAGGGGTGGTATGTTTCCGACACAACAATACTCAACATTTTGTTTCCGACGTGGTTTTGGATTTGATTTTTTTCTTCTTTAAAATTTCACAGTATTAGTTCCTTCTTTGGAGAAACTTTTAAAAATCTGAAATCTCAAGAACGTAATTTTAAAATGACTAGCTGTTTTTTGATTGGTTGATTCGTTTTTTACAGTTTATCAACCCATTGCAGAGAATATTTTTGGATTGTACGAATTTTTTTTTTTTTTAGATAATAATGATTTAGTGATACAAGTCTAACTAATTAACCCATAGCTGGGGAAAGAAGTGGTGGATTCATACCTTTCGCAAATGTATTTGCGCGCCAGTGGATATAAAGGACCCATCGGGAATTGGAACTCGACTCTCCGATTAACAATTCCGAGCCATTATCTATTACACCATCCGTACATCTAAGCTTACAGCTCCTGGTACTTCAAAGGGGTTGCCTATCTAGGTACTCACCAGGTTCGACGTTACTTAACTTCGGTGAACGTACGAGAACCGGTGTTTCAACGTGCTATGGCCGTAAACCATATTTGTATGCATATAAATATATTGTATGAATTATAGTGTATATTGCATCATATCAATACTTCTATCGGTCATTTAATACTGAAATCTGAAAAATTGAACATTATAATTACTCCAAGAGACTGACTTTATTTCATGATTAAATTAGCTGTATTTTTTTTTACCAAAATCAAACCAGGAGTGAAATATTGTTTCTTCTTACAAGAAATGAGATTAAACAGATCATTTTTTCCTTTTGTGACACTATATGCCATGTCTTCAATTTTACTATAAAGTGTGTTGATTGTCATTTTGCTATAAAATGGATTGTTGGTCAGTTTATTATAGAAGTGTATTGTTGGTCATTTCTACTATAAAATGTATTGTTGGTCATTTTGCTTTAGATTCCTAATTAAGTTCCCTAGAAATTTCAGTTGTCTTTTATAAGTCGTTCTGTATTTTTCAGTTCCTGTTAACCTAAACGTTTTGTCAGAATGAAAATAAACAATGATGATTTTTTGTCTTTTCCTTGAATAGTTATGCCCAGGAAAAATGTTAATCAATTGTCTAAAGGAAAAAAATAAAGAGAAAAATCTTTAAAGAACAGGTTGTATATAGAGAGTTTCATTAAATACTTATATATATAATGGAAAAAAAAAACTTGAGTAAATCGACTCGAATCCTACTCTAATGTGGCTACTTGCCATATTTATAAGTAAGAACAGTCCATTGTCACAGTAGTAGAGAAGAGCATGAAATATGAGCCCTACTCTACAACAGTTGGTTGCTTTTGTTTAGCGGGCATATCAACCTGTATGGGTTGTTTAATGCCAAACTCTAAATACGAAAGTTCAAACTTTATAGTTACTTCATGAGACTGATGTTATTTCATGATTAAATTAGCTGCATTTTTTTTTACCAAATAATCTTACAAAATCAAACCAAGGAGTGAAAACTTGTTTCTCCTTACAAGAAATGATATTAATCAGAACAAATTGTTTTTTTTTCTTTTTTTTTGACACTATATGCCATGTCTTCAATTTTACTATAAAGTGTGTTGATTGTCATTTTGCTATAAAATTGTTGGTGAGTTTATTATAAAAGTGTATTGTTGGTCATTTCTACTATAAAATGTATTGTTGGTCATTTTGCTTTAGATTCCTAATTGAAATGTTGTCTTTGTTTAAAGTAGCCTAGAATAAGGAAGGTCCTAGTTAGAGAGAGTATCAAAGGAACAGAAGACTAGGTAGGGAAAACAGAAAGTGGTTTATTAAATACTTACACACAGAACAGAAAAAAAACTTGAGTAAATCGACTACTCAAATCCTACTCTAATGTGGCTACTTGCCATATTCATAAGTAGGAAGAGTCCATTGTCACAGTAATAGGGAAGAGCAGGAAGTACTAATCTACAACAGTTGGTTGTTTTAGTTCAGTGGCATATCAACCTGTATGGATTATTTAATGCCAAACTCTAAATACGAAAAATTCAAACTTTATAATTACTTCATGAGACTGACGTTATTTCATGATTAAATTAGCTGCATTTTTTTACCAAATAACCTTACAAAATCAGCTGATGTTGAATTGTTGTCTTTGTTTAAAGTAGCTGAGAATTAGGAAGCCCTAGTTAGAGAGAGTATCAAAGAACAGAAGACTAGGTAGGGAAAACAAAAAGTGGTTTATTAAATACTTACACACAGAACGGAAAAAACTTGAGTAAATCGACTACTCCTCAAATCCTACTCTAATGTGGCTACTTGCCATATTTATAAGTAGGAAGAGTCCACTGTCACAGTATTAGGGAAGAGCAGGAAGTATGCTGGTGGTTGTTTTCGTTCAGTGCCATATCAACCTGTATGGATTATTAAATGCTGAACTCTAAATATGAAAATTCAAACTTTATAATTACTTCAAGAGACTGATGTTATTTCATGATTAAATTAGCTGCATTTTTTTTTACCAAATAATCAAACCAAGGAGTGAAAAATTGTTTCTTCTTACAAGAAATGAAATTAATCAAAACAAATTGTTTTTTTTTCTTTTTTTTTGACACTATATGCCATGTCTTCAATTTTACTATAAAGTGTGTTGATTGTCATTTTGCTATAAAATTGTTGGTGAGTTTATTATAAATTATATTACCTTGGTAATTCTATTATAAAATTCATTGTTAGTTATTTTGCGATAAAATTTATTGCCGGTCATTTTGCTATAAAAAATACATTATTGGTAATTTTACGATAAAATTTATTGCTGATAATTTCACCACAAAAATGTATTTTTGGTATTTTTTTTTTAATAAAAATGTATTTTTATATTTTCCTCGTGCTGCAATTTCTGTTTGGGTGATCGCTATTTGGAAATACCTTGAACCCTACCAGGTGCTACCACCCCGGGTCAAGGTGGAGCTGGGAACACTAGCAATTAACAGGGGGGTCCATGCTCCTCAAAACCTCCAATCTCCTAATCAGAGGCCATGCTACCAGATGTAGTTTATCATCATACTCAGGAATATATGATGGTAAGGTTTCACAATTACTCCTCACTCTGTTTCACGTTCAAACTTTATAATTAATTCAAGAGATCGACATTGTTTCATTATTTAATTATAAACTTTTAACAAATAATCTTACAAAAGCAAAGGGGGAATGAAAACTTGTTTCTTTTTACAAGAAATAAGATTAATCAGAGCAAATTTAAAAAAAAAATTTAGAAGAATGTATACCATCTTCAATTTTACTAAAAAAATGTATTGTTGGTCATTTTGTTATAAAAATGTCATTTTTTTTAATAAAATGTATTTATGCTAATTTCACTCCAAACATCTTGGTAATTTTTTTTAATAAACTGTATTGCTGGTATTTTTACTATAAAAATATATATTTATATTTTCCTAGTGTTTTGGCTTTAGTTTTTTTTGTGGATGGGGGGAGTTCTCTATTTGGGCATACCTGGGAAATCTGTCAGGTGTTACGACCCCGACTCAGGGGAACAAAAGCTATTAAGAAGTGATTACACTTCCGATTAGAGGCCTTGTTTATGTAGTTTGGTTGTTTTTATTTAGCAGCATATCAACACCTCTATGGGACATTTAATGCCAGAATCTATATTTGAAAATTCAAACATTATAATCCAAGAGAATGATATTCTTTCATGATTAAATTATAAATACTTAGCTCCAATTTTTTATCAAGTAATCTTACAAAATCAAATGAGGAATAAAACTTGTTTCTTTTTACAAGAAATGTAATTAATCATAGCAAAATTATTTAAAAAAAAATTTTTTTAACAATGTATGGCATCTTCATATTTACTATAAAATATATTGTTGGTCATTTTGCTATAAAAATGCATTGTTGATCATTTTTTTAATAAAATGTATTGATGGTATTTTTACTATAAAAATATTATTTATATTTTCCTAGTGTTTTGACTTTAGTTTTTTGGGGGGGTCATTATTTGGGCATACCTGGAAACTTGACAGGTGTTACCATCCCGAGTCAGGGAACAAAAGCTATTAAGAGGTGGTTCCAGGCTGTTCGAAACCTTTAATCTTCTGATTAGAGGCCTTGTTTATAGTGATACCCAGGATGGTTTGGTGGCTATAAGCACAAAGAAAGAAGATGTGAAGCAGGGGGGGGTTGAAGGTAAATATGAAAACTAAAAAAAATCAGGTGGTAGGGAGGGAAAAGGGGGTGAGGGGTGAGGACAGCAAAGGACTGAAAGAGTTTGGGATTGAGTTTCATTCCATTGCCATTTTAAAAGTCTTATTTAATATTGGTCTTTGCTTCTTTTGCACGTATGTGTTTGCGCTGGAAGGGGTATATGCGTGTTTGTGTATGTGTATATATGTGTGAGTATGTGTGTGTATATGCATTGTGTGCATGTGTATATGTCTGTATGGATTGTGTGTGCATGTATGCGCATATATGTGCATGTGTGAATGTGTATGTATGTGAGAGTTAGGATTGAGTTTCATTCCTTTGCTAATTTAAAAGTCTTATTTAATATTGGTCTTTGCTTCTTTTGCACTTGTGTGTGTGTGTCGTTGTGTATATGTGTGTGTCTGTATGCATTGTTAGTGTGTGCAAATATGTGTGAGAGAGCATGTGCGTGTGAGTGAGTGAGAGAGAGTGTGTGGCATTTTAAAATCTTTTGCACGTGCGTGTGTGTGTGGGCGTGTATGTATGTGTGTATCTGTATAAAAGTGTGTCTGTAGGCATTGTGTATGTATGCATTGTGTGTGTATATGCATTGTGTGTGCGTGTATATATGTGTGAATGTGTGTGTATGCGTGAGGGTATGTGTGAGAGTGTGTGTGTTGTGCGTTTTTAAAGTATTATTTAATATTAGTCTTTGGTTCTTTTGCGCTTTGTGTGTGTGTGCCTGCATGTATGTGTGTATCTGTATATATGTGTGTCTAGTGTGCATTGTGTGTGCGTGTATATTTGTGTGAGTGCGTATGTATGTGTGAGTGTGTGTGTGAGAATGTGTGTATGTTTTGCGTTTTTAAAGTCTTATTTAATATTGGTCTTTGCTTCTTTTGCACTGTGTGTGTGTTTGGGCGTGTATATGTATGTCTACCTGCATAAGTGTGTGTCTGTATATTATGTGTGTTTGTATGCATTGTGTGGGCGTGTATATATGTGTGTGTATGTGTGAATGTGTATGGGCTTGTATATTGTGTGTATCTCGTATTTTTACTATAAAAACATTTTTATACTTTCATTGTATTTTGTTTGGAGATTCACTATTTTGCCCATAGCTGGGCCCCTAAAAGTTACTGCCACTTCGGTTCAGGGTGGACCTGGGGACAACCGCAATTAAGAGGTAGTTCCATATTCTTGAAAACCTTTCATCTTCCGATCAGAGGCCTTGCTGCCGGATGTAGTTTATCGCCATACCCCGGACTAATATTGCATCGTATATTGCATAAATTATAAAGTCTGTATACACTTAGGCGTCGTATTTTAAAAGCAATTCCGGGATGATTAAAAGCATCTGGTCAAATCTGACAGCGAACACTAGGAATTGAATTATTGTTGGTGTCCCAAAGAAAATTCAGCTGAAACTTTTTTATAACATTGAATTTTATTTCATAATCATTATTTTTTTTTGTTATTATATTTCTAATCATTTCACCCCAAGCAAGGTGATAACACTATGACACAGGCGGTTACTTAAAGTGAAAGTGAATCAGAAAACTTTGGTGAGGAGAAAAGGCAATAAAAGAACAGAAGAGAGAGAGAGAGAGAGAGAGAGAGAGAGAGAGAGAGAGAGAGAGAGAGAGAGAGCAAATTGTCGCCATTTTATATTTTTAATTTTGCGCATGCCCGTTGTTTGCTTTTGATTTTGTCAACTGCCCAGTATACTGGTGTCAGTTGGGCACCGTCTGTGAGAAAAAAAAGCACCATGACGCAATTCACTCCACCAGAAATTTAGAAACAGGGAGCTAGCTGTACTGCTTGGCATTACGATGCGGACATTTCAGAGTGTTTGGGTTTCAATCTAGGGACAGTGCAACGGATTTAGAAAGAGTTGGATGAGTCTAATTGTGATTACAAAAGAGTTTGGAGTGATCACCAATGATAGCGACCTTATGCCTACAATCATCTTCCCACATGATCTCAGACTTAACACGGAGGATTACATCAATTGCCTTGAGGGGGTGATGCTGCCCTAGGTTAAGAAGGTGGCTGCTGGAAGACCCTAAGTCTGACAACAAGACTCTTCACCATGCCACACCAGCAAGAGAACCCAGTGATGGCTGTGAGACAATTTCTGCGACTACATCACTCCTTACATCTGGTCACCTAACTCCACAAACTGAAAACGACTTGATTAATATCCGTGGGGCGCAGAGACCAACAAAACTCCTTGTAACACCAAATATGAGCTGAAGGCAAGGATTATGGGAGCATTCACAACTTAAACACAGAGACCGCCCAGAAGAGATATAGGAGATTCTGATATCATATGGAAGACGTGGTTGAAGCCAATGGCGATTTTATTGAATAAATTTACTCTTTAGTATTTCAAGATAATTTTGTGTAATTTTGATAAATACATCTGTTAAAATGACATATCAGTGTTATTTTTTTTTTTTTTTTTTTTTTTTTTTTGGTGTCATTTTGACGACAATTTATCCATCGCAGCCTGTATATAATTTATGTTTGGTGGAGTACATACGGGCAATTTATCAAATGATATCATTTGTCTCCTTTAGTACATGACTATCGAAAGTGTAATTATAACTATCAGGGATAATGCGGATTCTTGTCTTTCTAAAGTAATGAGAAACTGTCGCAGCCAGAATACGAACCCGTTTCGCGTCTGACATTTTTTTGCGTTCACCAGCCGCGTTTCCACATAATGGAGCCAGCCTTCACTAAACGAACGTGCATATCTGGCAATGCCTAGAGATTTCGATTCGTGCATTCTGCACCGATAGAATAATTGTTTCATGTTGACACTGGAGCCATGGCTACCGCATTTGTTTAGTTGGTCATGGAATGCCGTACACAAGGCCTAAATGAATGATGCTTAAATCGGATCGACTATGTTAGCAATATGACTCAGGGCGTTCTTTTTCATCATATTGTAGTGGGTAGCTGAAATACAATACCACTTGCGTGTCTTTTGAAACAAAATGGTAACATCAAGGTAAGAGAAACCTTGTCTGTTGTCCTGCAATAATTAATAGCGAGTAGCAAAAGTGTTTTCTCTTTTTTACATACCTTGACTCAGAAGCTTATTTCATGTAGACATCAAAAAGTATTTATGATTCCTATCTACCTCCCGATATATATATATATATATATAGAGAGAGAGAGATAGATAGATAGATAGATAGATAGATAGATAGATAGATATTCATTGGAACAAGCTAGAGGATTAATTGTTCATATATATATATATATTATAAATTAACTGATTTAAAATATGGTTTCTTCGTTACATAGGAATTACCATGTTTCAAAAACCGAAGCTAAAATCTTCAACTTTAATTATATATTTAAATTAAAAGCATTAGTTCTGTTTCATCATCAAGCAAAATTCGACTTCTTGCTTCCCTGCAAATCTACAATCTGCTAAAGATTAACTGCAACGTCAATCGCCATCTTCTGTCTTCCAGAATTCTGTTCATTTATTGTTATTTTCCTCCTCATTCTTTTTTCACTCCTTGTAATCCCCTGCGTCCTAGTGGCATTATCACCTCGTTTGGTGTGAAATTATATATATATATATATATATATATATATATATATATATATATGCGTACGTCTGTGTGTATGTAAGTATACTTAAGATGAAACACAAACATGCGCCCCCACCATATATATATATATATATATATATATATATATAAAGTTGTAGCTTCAGTCTATCTCTTTGTTATCGAACTTCTCCTAGGGTTTTGGAACCAGACCAAGCATATCGCCACGGCATTTTGTGTGGGAAAGCGGTGTTTAAGTCGGAGATTGTATAGCTGCGAGTAAGAATTAACGCACTAAATCTGGTCACATCATTTTCACAAGAGGAGAGGCCCCGATTTTCTGGACGTGGGATCTGAGTGTGAGTAACATTGATGACTAAGGGTCGCTAATGACACAAAAATGTTAGTCCAAAGTTTTAGTCATTATACAAATTTATTTTATTAAAAATTAAGGATGATTCCCGGTATGTATTTTTTTTTTTTTATCAGAAGCATCTGTGGAATTTTAGGATTGGAGAATAAGCTTTTTTTGTTTTCTTACGAGCCTTTTAACAGAAGATAAATCGTTTTAAGCAACTTGAAAGGGAAAAAGAAGAAAAGCTAATGCCAAACTCTCGGACTAATGAAAGATCTGAGATCTAAAAAGAATTTTCGATCTTATTAAGATGAGTGTGAGGTGTCTTGTCAAGTCATTTTAGTTGCATACTTCTCTCTCTTGCTGGTGGAGGGAGTCTTGGCCGACGGTCTCCATTCGTTAATAAAATTGCATTTTTCTTTCACGGTTGTTTATCGCTAGTTGTTTTGATTCAAATGGGAAGAACTTCCCTACATGGAATTTTAACTTAGCTAGTCGACGTATACACCTTCTATTTATCCAGTGGGGTCGCTCTCCCTGCACTGGCGAGGCGTTTCAAGACACGAAAGAAACACGTCGTCATTGTTCGACGGTTAAGACTCGACTCCCTTAAAAACCTTTCTCTATCTATCATTCCCACGCTATTTCTGCCAATCAACATCAACTTCCTTTATTTTGTCTTGTATCTGATCCCTAAGGTCAACCCTAGGAAATCAGATCAGAGATACACTCCGCACTAAAAGTAATTAGAAAAAAATAATTAAAAATAAAAAATGAAAAACTTAAATAAAAAAAATTAAAAACTGAAATAAAAAAAAATAAAAATAATTGGATATTTTTTTATCATTATTAAGATGAGTGTAAGGTGACTTGTCAAGTCATATTAATTGAATATTTGTCTTGCATACTTCTTCCTATCTATCATTCCCACGCTAGTTCAGACAGTCAAAATCAACTTCCTTTATTTTGTCTTTATCTGATCCCTAAGGTCAACCCGAGGAAATCAGATCAAAGATACACACGAAAATTAATAGTCTGCTAAAATATTATTTAACATTAGCTTGGCTTTTTTTACACTAAAATCATAGCCAAAAACGTCCGCAGAAACAAAGATGAAGGGTGTGATTTTGAAGTGGAAGATAGCTTAACAAGAGATAGCAAGACAACTGGGGATGTTCAAACCATTCATATTACCTTTGCTTCTCCTGGAAGTTTTTTAAGTGCAAAGAAAACCGGACGACTCCAAAGGTTAGACAATGATGAAAAGAAGATTTCGAGTGTCTCGGCGGGCAAGGATTGACTGCAGTCTTAATTGAGGTTTCAGTTGATAGAGTTGAACAAGCGTATAGCAGAAAAAAAGAACATTATTAACCAAAAATCATCGGAAGAGAAAACTGAAGTCGTCAAAAGAACATCCAATATGGAATACTGGAAAGTGGGAAAATATAATTTTTTAGGGATAAATATAAAACAGAGTTACATTCTAATGCAAGAAAATATGTAAGAAGACAAGATGGAGAAAGAAACGAGGCAAGATACACAACAAAAACAGTTTGGGTGGCGAACCCTTAATTACATGGGGTTGCATCAAAAGCGATCATAGACGTATATTGGTAAAAATTGATGGAAACCTAAGCAGCGATGACTATATTAGTTTACTACGGTCTAATCTTCTGCCAGACTATGAAGATGAGCAACAAAATGAGTTCTTGTCGATGAAGATGTTCAGCTTTTAGAAGACTGGCCTTAAACAAAGTCTTAATCTAATAATGTAACCGTTGTGTTGGGAAATGAAGAAAAAAGTGCTCCAACGAAAACCAAGTTTATTATTTTATCCAAAGGCAGTAACACTGATTGCTAACGCCATATTTTGACGGTTGGTACTGGC
>CAHIKZ030001245.1:495000-542500 GCA_903632075.3 Acanthosepion pharaonis
TACTAATGTTGCAACTACTATTATTATTACTATTACTACTCTTACTACTGCTATTATTATTACTACTATTTTTTCTACTATTATTGATACTACTATTATTACTACTGTTATTATTACTACTACTATTTCTACTATTATTATTTTTGTTATTACTACTATTATTATTAAAACTATTATTACTAAATTATTACTATTACTAGTATTACTATTATTATTATTACTGCTACTATTACTACTATTATTATTAAAACTATTACTGCTATTATTATTGTTACTACTATTACTACTGTTATTATTACTACTACTATTACTACTACTATTAGTACTATTAATATTACTACTATTATCACTATTACTGTTATCATTACTACTACAATTACGACTGTTATTATTAAAACTATTATTACTACTACTACTATTACTACTGTTATTATTATTACTACTTCTATTACTACTATTATTATTACTACTACTAAACCTTATTTTTGTAAGAACCTTATTATTATTATTATTACTGTGGAGTAATTTATTTTCTTCAACATTTATAAAATACAACATTTTATTTAAACTTCTATGAAATGCTCATTTGTTTAACTTATATTTAAAAGTTCCTTTGTTTTTCATCAATTTTAAATTTCATTCATTTAATTGTGTTTTCTTGTGTGTTGCCTGCTTTTCTCCAGGATCTAAGTTATATATTTATAAGTCTACCATTCATCGATGCTTTGAATATTGCTGCCACATATGGTCTGGTGCTCCTGCTCTACATTTCAACATTCTGGATAAAATCAAAAGAGTAATCTGCAATGTTATTAGTCCTGATCTAGCATCTCGGATTCAGTCATTTTTCCATCGGCATAATGTATCTTCCCTCTGCCTTTTCTATATATACTTTCATGGTAATTGTTCTGATGAATTTTTTTCTATTGTACATATGGGAACTAGTTAGAATTTCATAGAGACTTGAGGTATTATGGTGACTGTCTTAAGAATGGTAAGTAAGAATGTGTTCGTTTGGTGAAAGGAATATTGTGGTATGTTTGGGTCAGTAATTGTGGTTAGCTAAGTTTAAGATTAGACAGATTGAAGGCCAGTCTTCCCCCATCCCCTTTGTTGGCCTTGTGCCACATTTTGTCTTTGTAAAAAAATATTATTTTCTTCTATGGTACCTAGATTTTATGAATTTAAGCGCAGTACTAGATTGGCGGTTAGGTCTCATTATTTTACAATTGAAATGGCGAGATGTAACCGTAAGTTCTATGCTAACAGTTTCTTTTATCGCACTTCTCACTTGTGGAACTCTCTTCTGTTTTCTTGCTTCCCAGTTAACGTTGATCTTCACAAATTTATCTTCTGTCGTCTTAATTCTTTTTTTTTGTTCTCTCTCTTCAGTTATATATTTTCTCTCATATTCTCTAACGCTCAGTAGCGCTTTGCGTTTTAGTGGCTTTCTTGCCTTCCTTGGGGTGAAAATGATTTAAAAAATATATTTGGATGTTTTTTTTTGTCTCTTTTATTTGTGGTGATTTTTTAAAAACTAGTTGTGCATTATTTTCTATCTTTCATTTTCATCAACGAAAATAAACGCTAGGTGAAAGCTTTTTTTATTTCTTTTTTTTTCCTGTTTATTTTATTGTCAAGAAGGCTCCCCCCTCCAACCTCTGTATTGCCTCCCCAAGCTTTCTTGTTTTCGTACCTATATTTATGTATTTCCCAGAATGACCCCTGAGAGCTGGGTACAGAAAGTTAGCAAAGGCAAAAAAAAAAAAAAATAAATAAATAAATAAATAAAATTTCTTAACTAAGGAAAAGAAAACACTTACAATATTTTTTCTCGAAAGATCTAAGGGATTCTGTATTCCTCAAATCTTTCCAAAGTGTTTTCGTACTTCGAATTTACATCGATAATCTTTTGAAACTTTAACCTGGCCTTACCGCATCAGCATCCAAGTAAATTCTAAATCAATAACAAATTTATAATCACTGCTAGAAACGTTTTCTTTCTAACTTAACATAAAATCGTGACTGACAAAATTTTATAACCAAATAAATTTAAGAAATCCGAGTACAGGTTGAGAACCTTTATCCAAAATTCTTGGGACCGGAAGTGCTTCGGTTTTCAGATGTTATCGGATTTTTCAATAGAGACCATTTAATTTTTATATAGCATCTATAAAATGGGGCAGCTTGTAAATGTTTTTTTGCTTGTTTGTTTAGCAGTATGTCAACATCCTTATGGGTCATTTAATGCCAAAATTGGATTTTCTTGGGAGTATTAGCAATTTCTTTTGTAAAAATACATTGCTGGTAAGTTTGTTTTACTATGAAAATATATTGCTGGTATTTTAATATAAAAATGAATTTTTATACTTGCAAAGTGTATTGACCGCAGTTTGAGGGTCAACTATTTTTTTACGATATTTTTTTTTTCCAAAAATGTAATCTTGTTTTAAATGTATTGCTGGTAACATTATTTTCAAAAATGTATTGCTGGTAATATTTTTTTTAAAAAAATGTATTGCTGGTAATATTTTTTTCAAAAATTTTTTGCTGGTAGCATTTTTTTTCCCCAAAATGTATTGCTGGTAATATTGCTTTTCCAAGATGCATTGCTGGTAAATTTTTTTAAATTATTGCTGGTAAAATTTTTTCAAAAATGTATTGCTGGTAATACTTTTCCAAAAAATGTATTGCTGGTATTTTTACGATAAAAAAAAAATTATTTTTATACTTTTATCGTGTTTAAAAAAAAAATTCACTACAAAATTTTATCGTTGGTATTTTTTTTTAATAAATTTCATTGGTAATTTCCCTATAAAATATATTTTTATACTTTTTGTGTTTTATTGATTGCAGTTTTGCTATAAAATATATTGTTGGTAATTTTATTATAAAACTGTACAGTTGAATTTTGATTGGAGGTCATTATTGATCCATAGCTGGAACCCTAATAGGTGCTATCACCACGGATCAGGTTGGACCTTGGAACAACAACAATTAAGAGGTGGTTCCACGCTCCTCAAAACCTCCTGATCAGAGGTCTTGCTGTTGGACGTAGTTTATCGTCATACTCAGAACAGACTTTGGGAATGGAAATCAAGCATACACGCAATATCTCTTTACATTTCATAACATAGAAAATAGTTTTATATAAAATTCAATAAATTTTGTGAACATATAGGTACAGGTACTGACATTATTTATGTAATACTCCCACGGATTTTTAAGTCGTGAAATTAGGATTTCAAGTAAAAATAATGTTTTGAACTTTCTGTACGTGTACAAAAAATACGATCACTAATTACAAAGCATATATAAATGCATTATTTCTACATCAGGTGTGAGAATCTGTGGGGAGAGGGTACATCATTGATGACAGCACTGAAAAATTTGATAAAGTATCAGTTTCTATTAACGATGTCGTGTTTTGATTAAAATGTTACAATATATACACAGCACACTATTTACAGGTAGAGTACACTATTTACATTATTCGGACTATTGTCCTCATTTTTGTCGCCATATTTATCCCAACATTTCGGCCTTTCAGTATCTGTCTATATTTCTGAGATGATGTATTATGTACACTATTTACATTATTCGGACTATTGTCCTCATTTTTGTCGCCATATTTATCCCAGCATTTCGGCCCTTCAGTATCTGTCTATATTTCTGAGATGAGGTGTTATGTAAACTATTTACATTATTCGGACTATTGTCCTCATCTTTGTCGCCATATTTATTACAACGTATTCGGCCGTTGTACGCTCCGGCCTTCTTCAGATGGTTGGAATGTCGAACTGATCCCTTTATTTTCACCTTAGCTAAGGCAATGGAGAACTTTCAGAGGGAAATTAACAGGAGATAACTGATAACTGACATCTATTAGAAATGGCACGGGGAAGGAGAACGGTCTACCCCAGTGAGCGAAATTTGGAATTGTATAGACGACACTTCCAAATATTCAATCCCATAATGCAGTTGAGAAGTTTAAAACAGATAAGAAGCTTTGCTTTAAATTTGGGGTTTTATAGGCGATTAAATTTTAAATATTCAATCCTATAATGCATCTGAGAAGCTCAAAACAAACAAAGAAGCCTTGGTTTAAATTTGCGTTGTATAGGCGACATTTTCAAATATTCAATCCCATAATGCATCCAAGACTTTTAAAGGAGACAAAGAGACATTAGCTTGTTTTTTTGGCTGTATAGGTCCTACTTCAAAATATTAAATCCCTTTTCTTTAAGTCATGGGCTATGAGCAATGCCTTCAGTGAGTCTATTCAATCAATCTCAGTGATCCAGCTACAAGTGAAATTACTGATGTCCCCATGCGCCATATTGTTTTAGATTCCTACTTCAAGATCCTTGTATTTTGATAGTTTTTTTTTTAAAGATCTTCAAATATACATTTACAATTTACTGACATCTCAGTAGGAAGGCACATTTTGTTTTTGTGGGCTTTGATCATTAGGTCATTAGGTTTGATCGTTCTGTGTGTAAAGTCCCATGAAATTGTTACAGGTCTCTGTAAACCGTCTCAAGGTGGTGTTCATACCAATTTCTTACAGCTTCCTTTCAGTAAAAGTTAACCATTTTCCAATGTAGATATTGGCCCACTCTATCATGCTGGGTTTTATATTCAGTGGATGCCAAAATCATGCAACCTGATACAAGATGATCAATCGTTTCTGAATATTTATAATATACTCTACAATATTTTTTAGTATGTGTACTTGATAATTTCTAGTTAGCAAGCATTTTGTGTAGCAAGAATAAAACCTTCGGTTTCAGCTTTTAACCCTGCACTGCGTAGCTACTGATGGGTACGAGGTTTGTCTATATCAGCCGGTTTGGCACGGGCAGAGTATTGACCGTGAAGCGGTTTATCTTGCCATCGTTTCTGCATCTTGTCGTGGTCGGTTGCATTTGCTTTTGCTTTCTTTTTTAAGTATTTTGCAGTTTCAGCCGATGCCTTATGCTTTACTTGCATTTCCTCACCCATTTGAAACTCTATTTTGAACTTGTTGGCCTCCTTTATTATTATTATTATTATTAAACTACGAATATTGTTAAAATTCTTGACTGCCGTTTTGAAATTCAGAGAATTCCGAAGTCAAGATAGAGACGAATGGTTACTTCTCAAATGACTGATCGTTACGTCGCTGTCTCTGTATCGTCTGCTACATTTCTGCGTTATTTATAGTGGATTTTATATAATTTATACTTATGACTTTGTTTGGCCCGCCATTGACGTACATCCTCCTGATGTCGGTTGAAACTGAAGCCATTTTGTTTTTACATATATTTTGACAATTGTGCTTAAAGTTCGTATTTTCTTAATTTCAGATGGAAACTTGGACATTCTCCAACACATTTCAGTGAAATTTCCCCTTACCAAAATTATAGTTTAAAATTATAATTTAAACTAGCATTAGAACCCGGCGTTACCCGGGGATGTAACAGTAAGAGATAGATCAAGTATCGATCATCATAATGACTGAAAAATAAAGTTGACAAAGATTATTGTTTAAGGTTGACGGACACGCATGTCTTAATTTTTTTTTTTTTTTTTTTTACGAATTGGTCAAACCCAAACTCAAACAAAAACATTGTTTTCAATCGTTATGAGTCAATCGATTCAATAGAATTTTATTATAAACAATTGTCTTTTAAATGGAATTTTTAAAGCATTCTGAATGTAAAAATAAAGAAAAAAGTGTGCAAGACAATAAGAAACACTACCTGACAAAAAAAGTGAAGTTTTGTTGAAATCGGTTGAAAAATGTAGGAAATCCGATCCCATATATAAACGAACACACACACACACACACACACACACACACACACACACACACAAACAACGTGGGTTTTATAATAAGTATAACTCGATATGAGTTGTCCCCCTTTCATCCCGCGAAAGCGATGCCTCTTAATCGTGTTTTCAAATTGATTTCGTGCAAAAACAATTGGCGCTGTCAGAACCACCGCAAGGTAATTTTATGTAGCCCTGTGAAGTTTTGTTGAAATCGGTTGAAAAATGTAGGAAATCCGATCCAATATATAAACGAACAGACACACACACACACACACACACACACACACACACACACACACACACACACACACAACCTGGGTTTTATAATAAGTAAGATATACGAAAAAAAAAAGCCGTCAGTATAAAAAGACACAAGAGAATATTGTGTTAACTGATACTTTTTTCCGATATATTTTGGCCGATTTTGCATAAAATTCAGATTTTCTTGATTTCATACACATTGTTTTACAACATATTTCAGTAAAAGTTAAATTTCCAATGTTATAGTTATAGTTCATAACTTTAGATATATAGAAAATAGAAGGCTCTTTTCTTGTTTTGCAGTTATTTCATTTTTGCTTCATTGGAACTGTTACAATTGCTCGGTAATTTAGATTTAAGAAGTATATTAGAATAATTCTTCTTCTTCTTCTTCTTCTTCTTCTTCTATGTGCTGTGTCTCAAACTTTGGCAATCATGGCACTAAACAATCTTCTGTCCTATGTGGCTCTTAATAAATTTTTACCTTTTTGCTATCTGTCCCAAACCCAGCCCCATTTACCAGGGAGGTTATGCTTCCTCTAAATTTTAACAATTAAATTAGAATAATACAGAATTTCTAGTGGAAACAAACCACCCCCATGTATCTTCTCACCGGACTTATTCAACTCTTCAGAGAGGCATTTCTTATAGAAGTAGAAGTCCTGCCAAGATTCATTATTGGCGACCACATTTTTAACAACATTAGATATTCAGATGACGCCGTGTTGACAGAAAGGAACTCCAACGGTAGCTAGTAAAGGAGAGCAAGAGGAAAGACATTTTTAAAGCAATTCACCCTAGGCAAGGCAGGAGTGCCACTAGTACGCAAGGGGTTACAGAGGATTAAGAACAAGAGTAAAGAGGCCTGTTTGAGGAAAGGATAGAGAAGGACGGGGAACAAGATCAAGACATCAGAAGATGTCGATTGACATTACACTTGAATATTTGAAGATTAGAGTCATCAGGGAAGCAAATAAGAGGAAGGGAGTTCCACGGACAGGAAGTGCGAAAGAAGGAGTAGGAGAAACGGTTATATTTAACCGTTTCGACAGTGAAAGGGTGGGACCGAGATGCCAGCCTAGTAGCTCGCTTAAATTCATGCAGTCGGGGAACCAGCGAAAGTAGCTCGTTGGAAGAGTTGCCGTGAAAGTATTTGTAGACGAGACAGAGGGAAGCGACGGCACGTCTGTGAGAAAGCGACTGTAGACGAGATGCCAGATCAGGATCTATAACATTACATATTCGTGTCTGGATTTTGTCGAGGACCTTAAAGCGAACAGTAGGAGCACCAGACCATATATGGCATCAGGATTCCACGCAAGGGCGAATGGTTGATTTATAGATTTAAAGGATGGATTCAGACGAGAAAAAACTTTTTTGGAACGAGACAGAGAACGAAATTTAAACATCAACTGCAAAAAAACAGAATGTATCGATGTTAGCGAAATAAACTGTCCAACAGGTGCTAAAAATTTAAATATTTGTGAACTGTCTTAACAGAGGATGTAAAATGCGACATCGAAATCTGAAGGCGCAGTGGGATCATGAAAGATGCCTTCCAAAAGATAAGCAAAGTATTAAGAAATGGGAAAAAAATAAAAGATTATTGAACTGTTATGTAATATCGGCCTTCATAGATAGCAGTAAATGATAGAACATCTCATCACAGATGAAAAAGAAACAGGAAAAAACAGAAATGTCGTTCTACAGACGGATGCTGAGAATACCGTGTATTAAACACGTGACCTACGACGAAGTTTTAGAGAAAATGGAAACGAAAAGGACGCTTATACGTAACCCCAGAAAGAGACAATTAAAACTGCATTGGAAAATAATGAGGAAAGAGGGTTTGGAAAATTTGATACTCACAGGTCATAGTGAGGGACAGAGGAAAGCAGTGCAGGGCCTACCTAACGAGCTTTTATAAATAGTTGGCAGAGCAGAGATTAGGAGATTATTTACATTATTCGGACTATTTTCCTCATCTTTGTCGCCATGTTTATCACAACGTTTCGGCCGTTGTACGCTCCGGTCTTCTTCCGGTGGTTGGAATGTCGAACTGGGGTAGACTGTTCTAGTTCTAGTCTAATGGATGTCAGTTATCTCCTGTTAATTCCCCTCCATTGCCTTAACCAGGTATTGAATCCACACTCTTTGGGTCCTGTCGCTGGATCTAAATAACGCCTTTATCCACTGTGCCATGTCCAACCACCTGAAGAATGCCGGAGCGTACAACGGCTGAAACGTTGTGATAAACATGGCGACAAAGATGAGGACAATAGTCCAAATAATGTAAATACTGTACATAATACCTCATCTCAGAAATATAGGCAGATACAGATTAGGAGATTTAGAAAAAAAAAAAAACATATTAAGGGCTACAAAGGAGAGGGAGTTGTGGAGAGCCATGATCGCTCATGTTCTGAAAGAAGACGGCACATAGAAGAAGAGGTAGAGTGGGACCTCGAACGTCTCGAACAAATCGGATTTCGAACTAGAAAAATTGAGATGAAAATGCCTCGGTTATCGAACAAAATTTCGGTTCTCGAACAACACTGCCGAACCGAGCCGACCTGAGCCGATCCGAGCCGAACCGAGTTAATCCGAACGGAATCATTTCTGAGTTGACCGCCATGTTGTATACATTCGTGTGCCGTGCTTTTCTTCTTCAATTTTATTGTACTGTGACTTTTTTTTTCTCTACATTTATTCCTATTATGAAAATAGTTTCGGTTTACAAACATTTCGGGTTACGAACGGCCTTAGAAGATCCGAGTGCCATTTTTAGTACAAATCTTTTTATTCTTGGTGTCAGTTTTACTGCTTCTTTAATTCGCCAGCCAGATTTTGTAGATGAGAAAAATTTCCCCTTTGGGTATAATGCGTTTCCTTTCTCGAGACTAAATTTATTTTTTTAAGTATGTGCAATACATCATAAAATATGGTATGTCCTTTTGGCTGCAGTTGTTTCATAGTTCAACGAACTCATCTGCCCACATCTGTGGTTTGATTTATTTCAAGTAAAAAGGTACATAATTTCAATATACTTGTCCTTTCGAACGCTTCGAGTTCTGGCAATCCCTTTTCAGGTATTTTTAGGATTGGAAAGCCATCGTTCATATATAGACTACACATTCCTTCAAGTTGTAAACGATATTGGACATCTGAAGCTTTTCTTGAGTGATTGTTTGGGATTTGGCTTATTTCATCAGTGGTCAAGAAGGTCTGATCTCTAATTCCACGTATGATCTCCACTGTCTTTTTTCTTCTTCTTCTTTGTCTTCTTCTTCTTCTTCTTTGTCTTCTTCTTCTTCTTCTTCTTCTTCGTCTTCGTCTTCTACTTTTTCTTCGTCTTCTTCTTCTTTGTCTTCGTCTTCTTTGTCTTCGTCTTCTTCATGTTCATGTTCTTCTTCGTCGTCGTCTTTCTCTTCTTCTTCTTCGTATTGTTCTTGTTCTTCTTCTTCTTCGTCGTCGTCTTCTTCTTTGTCTTCGTCTTCTTTGTCTTCTTCTTCTTTGTCTTCCTCTTCTTTGTCTTCTTCTACTTTTTCTTCGTCTTCTTTTTTGTCTTCTTCTTCTTCTTCGTCGTCGTCTTCTTCTACTTCTTTGTCTTCTTCTTCTTCTTCTATGTTAATTACGTTGACGATCATCGCTCTCCACAATTTCATGTCCTTTGTTGATCTTACAAAATGTTGTCTTTTTGTTATCCCGGCTAAACCTTGTTCCGCCATCCGTTTCCTCAAGCTCTTTAGGTGGGTTATGCGTTGTTTTACTCTGTCTCTCTTGCCCTCTATCTGTCCTGTGAGTATCAGATTTTCCAAGCCCTCTTTCCTCATTATGTTCCCCAAAAACCACAACTGTCTCTTCTTGATGATAAGTATTAGTTTCCTATTTGTTTCGATTTTCTTTAAAACATCGTCTTTACTCACATGTTCGGTCCATGGTATCCTCAGCATCTTACTGTAGAACCACATTTCTCTTGCTTCAAGTCTCCCCTTCATTTTTAAGGAGCTCTTCCAGTACTCACTACAATACAGAACACACACACACACACACACACACATACATATATATATATATATATATATATATATATATATATATATTATAATTATTTTTTAAAAATATGATTCCTTCACTACATAAGAGTTCACATGTTTCAAAAACGAGAGCCGAAACCATCAATATAATTATTAAAATTACATTGAATTAAATTAAAAAACCCTGTTTCATCCTCAAGCGACATTTTCTGTTCAGCATGGATGTAGAGACCGTAGACCTCATCCGGCCCGCAAGAGTACAACAAACTTTATTTTTCAAAATCGATTAATGGATATTTTAAAAATTATGTTTCTTCTACTCTTACGGGTCTGAAAAAATCGTAAGGCTGACTGGATTCATATTTGAAGAGATCGTTCAGCACTCCCAGTAATACCAGGAGGACACACACACACACACACACACACACACACACACACACACACACACACACACACACACACACACACATATATATATATATATATATATATGAATGAAAAAAAAAAGAACAGTAAGATATATAATCCGGTGTTCTTATAGATATTTTATTTTTACAAAATAGTGATCAATGTAAATTTACAGAGCATTAATATTATAAATTAATTGATTTAAAATGTTTTTTTTTTTCGCAAACATATTTTAAATCAATAATATATATATATATATATATATATATATATATATATATATATATATATATATATGTAGCAGTCTAGTACTCTTTATTGTCTATCCCAATACTCCTTTGCATTTCAGTGTCTCTCTTTTCCTACCTCTGCTGAGCATGGGTGTACTAAACTGCATTTATAAAACTAAAAAGAGTATTAGGAAAATTTCGCTAGAAACAAGGAAAAGAGTACTAAACTGATATATATATATATATATATATATATATATATATATATATATATATATATATATAAAAGTACTAAACTGATATATATATCTTACGGGTCTCATAAAATCGTAAGGCTGACTGGATTCATCTTTGAGGAGATCGTCCAGTACTCACTGCAATACTGAAGGACATATATCATATAGCAGTTTAGTAAGCTTTTCCTTGTTTCTAGCAATTTTTTTTCTATTTCTTTGTTCTGCTTATCTTTAGGAATGCGTCTTTGGTTATCTCCCTTGTCTTCATTTTGTTTACACACGCTCTGTCCCTGTTACTGAGCACTTTTATCCAAAAATGTCTTCTTCTACATTGGCGATCAGAGCTCTCCAGAATTTCCTGTCCTTTTCAGCTCATAGTAAATGCTGGTTTTTGTATCCTTTCCTAGAACGTGTTCCTCCATCCATCTACTAATGCTCTCTAGGTAGATTATACGATATTTTATAGATATTTTCCTCGCAGAAGTTTATTATAGTTATCGCTCTTATTTTTGACTCGTAATGTCCTCCCTGTAAAGACTCTATTTTGGACTCTTCCGACTACTATAAAATTAGTAGGAGAGAAGGTCTTGGTGGCCTGTGAATGGATGGAGCACTGGTTCATACGATACAATCTCACTCGTCGTGTCCTACTCTTCTGGTGTACTTACTGTTTAATATACGATATATCTGCAAAACTGGTTTTTGTTATTACTTAACCATTTACTTGGTCACAACACTGACAATATCCTGTATAGGCCTTCATATTTATAAAAATCGTCACGTTTATGCATACACAAAATTCTTTTTAAAATACTGGGCGTCGCTGAATTGTAGTAAGCTTTTTCATTTATGATTAGTCAATATAGTTTTTACTTAATAATAATATTACCTTACCTCTACAAATTAATACAGAATTTTAACGCATTTAAAAATTTATAATTTAGTGTAATTTAAATTGAAATAAAATGCAAACAATTCTTGTAAAAATTCAGTATACATCGAAAAATATATCTTAAAAGCAATTTAAAGTTTTTTTTTATAGTTAAATAATGTCTTAATTTTTATTTATTTTACAGTTCAGAGCAGGCTTTTTGTAACTGGAGGTTTGCAGGTCAACAAAAAAAAATTGAGGATTTAAATTCTTCAAAGACTGGTTCTTATAATTAATATAAACATTAAGGCATACAAAAATGAATTTCTGAAAGTTTCGTAAAATTAAGTTGGGGTAAAAGATGTAAAAAAAATACTAAGTTTATCTGTTGACGCAAGAAAATTATTTTAACCAAAGACTTGAAGGTTCTAAAAAAGATTGAAAAATATGGTTTAACTAGCAGCATGGCCCGGCGTTGCCCGTGCTTGATTCAAAAATCGTACGACTCATACAGCAATCGCTATCACTTGACTTAAAATATTTTTGCCCTTCCTTGCCTTTAAAGGAGTGCCCTTTGCCGTGCTGATGTTGCTACATGCCTTACTTCTTGCCTATCTCACACTGCGAATTTTTTCTAAGCTCTATACTAAACATTAAATCTGTTACGAAAAAAGAATTAAAAAAAATGAACACAAAACGATCAGCTTTAAAAAAGGACTCGTAAGTGGAAAAACCGAATGAAAAAAGAATGTTAACAACAAATACTTTTTCACACCCAACCCAGTTCTGCGGAATCGGAATCAACGTTGAGTTTAAGCAAGCGAATGAGCCAATTAGAGTAAAGTGCCATGCAGATTTAAATGCAGTGACGAATGCAGCTATCGATTTTTTTGCATGCTAGCATGCTAGTTAACATTCGTGTCATTCAGCTGTTGGCTCTCACGCTGGCCAATAGAATCTTCCTGCCCATTCATGGCAGCCAGCTATAGGCTCTCACTCTGGCCAGTAGAAAATGGCCGCAAACTACAAGAAAAGTGCCGTAGAAACATGAAAAAATCGATTATTTCCACTATCGATGAGAGTTGGGAAGGTCGGTCTTGGCCTTTCCGCTAACTTGGAGCATGTGCATGTAAATTTTGGTGCAAATCCGTCGAAAATTGCGGCCGTGCATTCGTTACACACACACACACACACACACACACACACACACACGCGTGCACACACACACACACACACATCCTGCCTTTTATAGAGAGAGATAATAAAAATCCTTTGATATTTCCTTTTAATAAGAATATAAAAATTCTGAAAATAAAATTTTGGTTTTATTACATTTGGGACATTTTTTTAATCATGTAGGCTTATCTTTAGAGAATCTTTGGAGGTACCTTTATATTAGAGCCGCTAGTGTCTAAAATAAAAATAAAAATAAATGTATAAGTTTTGTTAAAGGAATTAATGTATTTTATCTTTAATCCTAAATTACTTATACTATAAACCTTATTTTTAAGGATACACGCGTTAGAGTAAACGCCTGGATTTTATCTATTTTTAAACAATGTGAATTACATCTACCAGCTTGAGCACTCGAGAGGCTTAAGAAAGAAAATGGACTCCCAGGCAGAGTTCTAACGTCGGATTAATGAGCGGCTTGACCTTCAAGTGGGGAGGCAGGTTCGAACCCCGTTGAGGAGTTTGTTTTATTAATTCTCTCTCATGCACAGGAAAACTGATATAATTAACAGTGTTAAAAAAGAAAAGAAAGAAAAAACGTTTAGAGCAATGCATAAGTTTCTAAACTTACAAAATCTTATTGTAATTGCTGACACGTATGTTTTAACCCCAAAAAGCAAACAGAGTTGAAAGCCCCAAAGAATGCACTTTAAGAAAAGCAATGAAAGTTAATATAAAAATACCCGATTTAAAGAAGCATTCTGCAAAATGGGGAATTATGGGTAAAAGAACGAAAAGAAAAGATTGAAAGACAAATGAAGAAATTAGGGGAGGGGGAGAGGGAAAAATAAATAAAAGCTAAAATAGAAATAACACCGGAAGCGGAAATAGCAAATGAAGCTTAATTTGAACCGACAAGATGGCGGAGGTCGAATTAGAGAAGGTGACAGAGATATCAAAGTTGATGAAAAGGAAGAAGAACAGAGGGGAAAGGAGACAATTGCAGATGACAAAACGAGAAGTGGAAAAAGGAAGTTTAAAAACGTTACTTCTTGAAAGCGATGTAGTAATTTGAGGAAAGAGGGAGGAAAAGAAGACGTCAGTGATTTTTGGTGAACGAAAAAGTGTCGCAAAGATGGTGGAGGTCGACTGGTTAATTTGAGTGAAGAAAATCGAGGCTGCTTAAACGAGCGTTGATCGATCCAGGATCTTAGAACGAGGTTAAATATGCGTATGAGGGAGTTAGTTAGTTAGTTAGATAGATAGATAGACAGATAGATAGATATGTCTAGAGACCAAGATTGATAGATAGATGTGTACAAACTGAGATAGATAGATAAATAGATAGATAGATAGATAGATAGATAGATAGATAGATAGATAGATATCAACAGAGATAGATATCAATAGAATAGAACAGGACAGATAGAGATGTGAACAGACTGAGATCGGTGGATAGATAGACAGGTAGATATCAACAGACTGAGATAGAGAAATAGATGAATAGATAGATGTCAGCTGAGTAGAATAGATAGATAGATAGATAGATGTGTACAGACTGAAATGGACAGATAATGCACATACTAGGATAGATATATACATAGATAGATTGGTAGATAGATAGATAGATAGATAGATAGATAGATAGATAAAGAAGGGATGACAATGTGCAGATAGATAGATAGATAGATTGATATGAACACACACAGATAGATAGATAGATAGATAGATACGAAAGACACAGATAGATAGATCGATCGATCGATCGATAGATAGATAGATAGAGAAAGAAGGGATTACCATGTGCAGATAGATAGAAAGATAGATAAATATACGGTAGAGAGAGAGAGAGAGAGAGAGAGAGAGAGAGAGAGAGAGAGAGAGACAGCCTGCAATTCCTAGCTGTTGCGATGGACGATGTTATAGCCCCAGAATCAATAATTTTGAACAGCATATGATATGCAAATGACGCCCTGTTGATAGCAGACATAGAAAGTAAACGATAAAAAAAAACTCCTACAGAAGGTAGAAAAGTAAAGCGTGAAGAAATGACTAAACATCGATAGCAGGAAGACATTGTATGCTTGTTTGCTAAAAGAACAGCCCGACATTCAAATTATGAAACTGGGGATATGAAAACCAAGCAAATAAAAACATAAAAATATTTAGGAAGTGTTTTAACAGAGTAAATTGCGACGCCAAAATCCGAAGTCGCATTCCGATAGAGAAAGATGCCTTCCAAAAGCTAAGCAATGTAACAAGAAACAAGAAAATTTCGTTAGATACAAAGAAGCGAGTACTGAACTATCATGTAATATCAGTCTTTCTATATGGCAGTGAATACTGAACCATCTCATTTGAGAAGAAACGATTGAAATGTGATTCTACAGAAGGATGCTGAGAATACGATGTTTTTGAGAAAATCGAAACAAAAAGTATAATTAACATCAGAAAGAGACGGTTGAAATTTCACAAGATCTCATAATGAGGAAAGAAGGCTTGGAAAAGTTGATGCTCACAGGGCAGATTGAAAGCAAGAGAGACAGAGGGAAAAGGTGGGGGGGATAACCTACCTAAAGAGCTCGAGCAAATGGATGTGAGAATAGGGTTTAGGAAAGATAACAGAAAGACAACATTTACTAATAGGTACAAAAGGAAGGAAACTGTGGAGGGCCATTATCGCCGACGTCCTGAAGGGATAACTGACAAAGAAGAAGAAGTAGAAGAAGAAGAATATACAAATTCCCTAGCTACTAAAAACATTTGTCATTCTGTTTTGCATATAGCCTCTTTGATGCGTTTCAGACGAAAGTAATTTCCGAATCAGAGGTCCCTAATATATATATATATATATATATATATATATATATATATATATATATAATAACTCAAAAACAACGAAAGAGTTGCGAACATGGATTATATAGACTTTAGTCTTTGTTTTAGTGTGAGGAATCCGTCCCAAAATTATTTTGATACACCCTGTACATGCATATAAAACAGTAAAATCGACCTCGCTGACCGTACGCTCCTCTGTGGTCCAATCGTTTAAGGCACGTCAGGCTCTTATGACGGTTCTGTATAGGATACAGGTTCGATTCCTGTCGAAGAACGCATATTTTCTATGAAGGTTGTTAATACTGTTTAATATAAACAGAGCATTTACTTAGATATTTTATCTATAAAAAGAACGTATTATAAACATAAAAAATGCCTTAAAAATAATTGTCGAACTGCGTTCATTTCATAATGTGTGTATGTATATATATATATACATTAAATTAAATTAAACTACTTCTACTCCGGATTATTTACCTAACGTGTTATTTCCTATTTTTCCTCATATGTGCACGTACACACAGTCACACAGGCGCGCGAACACACACACACTTATATATATATATATATATATATGCCATATGAAGTAATGATAAAGATTTTTAGTTGACATGTGGGTGCACAATAAAGTTCTTGACACCTCTTGTAATCTTCCCCAGTTTCTGATATTGAATCGTGTTTTTTGGACTGGGATAAGTTTCATATCCAGCGAAAGTTAATGACCTCAGCGTGAGTGCTATCAAGCTTTTTGTCGTTTCGCTAACTATAGGAATATTTGTCGTTACTTAAAGAAGTAAGAGGGTACGGTTTATATTTCACTGAAACAGACGTTAAACATGAGAGTGTTATCACCTCTCTTATCTTTCCTTCTTTCTTTCATTTTGGCACTGAAACAAAATAGCGTCCTTGATATGTCTTTCCCGTCTTCCTTCGCAATCAAAACGGAATAGTCAATTATTTATGAGCTATTGCCTATATCATTTTGTTCATATCTATCTATCTATCTGCCATGGTCTTTTTACATCTATCTATCTCATTCTGTTGATATCTATCTATCTATCTATCTATCTATCTCAATCCGTTGATATCTATCTATCTATCTATCTATCTATCTATCTATCTATCTATCTATCTATCTATCTATCTATCTCAATCCGTTGATATGTATGTATGTATGTATGTATGTATCTATCTATCTATCTAGCTAGCTAGCTGCCATGGTCTTTTTACATCTATCTATCTATCTATCTATCTATCTATCTATCTATCTATCTATTTCATCCTGTCTCTTTCTTTCTATCTATCTATCTTATCCTGTTTCTATCTATCTATCTATCTATCTATCTATCTATCTATCTATCTATCTATCTATCTATCTATCTATCTATGTCAGTCTGTTTCTTTATATCTATCTATCTATCTATCTATCTATCTATCTATCTATCTATGTCTCTCTAAAGGCAGTTATGAAGTCATTAGAACACGAGTGTGCATATGTATGCACATATGTTTTAGTCGTTTCATCCCAAGCAAGGCAATAAAGCCACTCGTTGATATGTATGTATGTATGTATGTATCTATCTATCTATCTGTCTGTCTGTCTATCTGCCACGGTCTTTTTACATCTATCTATCTATCTATCTATCTCATTCTGTTGATATCTATCTATCTATCTATCTATCTATCTATCTATCTGCCATGGTCTTTTTACATCTATCTATCTATCTATCTATCTATCTATCCCAAATATGCAGTTGGAAAAGTAGAAATCCATTTTTTCTCCCTCCTATAGGTTAAATAGCAGTACAGACTGGTCTGTCTAGACGTCGATAGCTAACCGCTCTTGGAGACGGGAAAATCTAAATTCAAAAGCCTCTTGTAGCCTTAGTGAGGCGCATACCATTGAAAACATTATGAATTTCCCACTTAACGGTATTGTGGACTCTGTGAGACATTCTTCACCTTCAGTCGAATAAAGAAAGAAAGGAACAAATAACAGACTATTGAAAGGAATGTTGTCATCGTGATAGAAATATACGTGTTGTTATATAGTTATATTAAATTTATTTACTTAAAGAGTGTAGAATCATTCCGTTATATACGCTCTGTTTAATTCTAACGATGTACAGTTGTATGTTATGTGTGGTCGATTGCATTCGTGTCAAAGTTCAAATCTTTTTTTTTAAATTGTGTGGAGAGAAGAAGTAAAAATGCAGTTAAAATATCAACACGTTTCTATCACTGAAGCAAAATAATTCAGTAAATATCTGTTTCGTAGTTTGATGAAACGGGTGAGCGGGTGGAAATCACCTGCTTTTATGTGCTGCTTTATCTGACAAATTCAGCTTCTACAAAGTGCTTAGCCTGGGATGATGTCGGCTGCCTATTCCCAGCAAGAATTCTCCAAAACAGTATATTTCCGAGCGAGTCAATTCACCCAATCGCTAATCAGCAATCGATGGGGTCGATTTCATTCGCAGGAATGCATATCTTGTACAGACTCTGTGATCTTTATGAAAAACAAAACAAAAAAAAAGAAAAAAAAAAGAAAGAAAAAGAAATTGGTAAAAAAGATGGAAAATAATAAAAATCCGAATTAAATCCTTTCCAGGTAGATTTTTAAGCTGAAACAACTTAATACTTTCTTTAAATTTTTAATATTTTTTGTAGGAATGTGATATTTAGAATGCTGTGCTGCATGATAGGAGTTAAAAGTTTCGAATCTGCCTTGCTTGTTGTGGACATTTCAGGAGACACACGTGTTTATCATTTTTCCCACATATTATTTGCTTTTGTTGTTAATGCATTACTATTTGTTTGTACATCTATTTTTCTTGTTTTTACGGTTTATCAACCCTTTGAAAGTTATTTAAAGCCAGAAAATATTTTTAGATATTAAGATTTTTTTTGTTGAGGAGAGGGCCTATAATACTGATTCAATGATACAAGTGTAACTAATTAACCCATAGCTGGAGGAACCATAGGTGGATTTATACCTAATCAAAATTTGATAAACAAACAAGAAATATTATATTATATATTTGATGAGGAATACAGGTTTATCCATTTTTTCTTGTTTAGGGTTTCCAGTTCCTGCTTCAACTGAATACGTCTAATGTCTCCGTCGAAACACTGTAATTTTATTTACTAATAGATAGGTTCGCCTATCACCCAGTTCACTCTACTTCCTGGTCTTTTGAAAAGGAATAGAGATTTATCCCTTGTTTCCTCTTTAGGATAGGATTTCCGGTTCCTTCTAAAGTCTAATTTAACGCTATCTATCTATCTATCTATCTATCTATCTATCTATCTATCTCAGTTCTAATAAACTCTTTTTTCCTCAATAGGAGTAGATAGGTCACCAATCGTCCGGTTCACTCTCCTTCCCGGTTTTTTGAACAGTATTGGCGAGTATTGTATTTTGTTGATGTTATAAAGATTACCATTTCATTTCCAACCAGTAACCTTTTCTAGGTTACAACACTATCTATCTATCTATCTATCTATCTATCTATCTATCTATCTATCTATCATATACTGTACTGTACTGATGCGGCATTCACCCTGGGCGGATTGAGCCGGCTTCTTCCTGTTATGAGAAGATTCTTGGGATAAATTACAGAAGTAGGGTACCCAGGCCTACTCGGATAACGTTCTTGCTTGCCGCGGAGTTCCCACAGACGCAGAGACAGGAACGACCAGAAGCCGCCGGTTACCGATGCAGACGCTCCTTGGATTTTCACTAGAGCCCTTGTTAGCCGGCGTGTGTGTCAGACCTGTCCGCCTTGGGTGGCCCTACCAGGAACGAAGTTCCGGGCGGCATAGCTCTGACACTACCGTTTACACCCCCCCACCGACTGTGAGGTAAGGGTTGGATTTTGGGGGCTTACAGTACCAGGTGTTCCCAAGCGGTCCCCCATCTAAGTACTGACCTGGCTCTACGCTGCTTAACTTCGGTGATCGTACGAGAACCGGTGTTTCAGCGTGATTTGACCGTAAGCTATCTATCATATACCGTACCTATGAACTCTAACGGGTTTAAGTGGGGGGTAATATGCTGTCTAAGTAGTCCACCATTAGCAGTGGTTTACCTACTTCACGTCGCTGGCGAGTATTGTAATTTGTTGATGTTATAAAGATTACCATTTCATTTCCAATCTCCATTTTGGTTATTCCTCATTCCGTATCCCTTTTTACTTTACAACTTTTCTGACAGTTGTCTTGTTGTTATCACTACTTTTCGGCCATTATATCTTCTTCGGGAATAAAATGGTGAAACAAGCCTCCCCGAATTGTAAGGCTGGAGGAAAATTGTGACGACGCAGTGAGAGATGAGACAATGAAATCGGGTATAGCTGATCATGTATGGAGGGCAAGGTGTAGACTTCGGCCCTGCGCAATGAAGTGAAAATACTGGACAAGAAAGAAAATTGGACAGTTAGACATTTGAATTAATCAGAGTATATTCTAGGATGTGAGGATCCCATTAGTTGGCCTAGCATATATGTAAATACAATATAACTGTTGCTAATAAAAAAGAAAGATAACTAACAGCAAGTCTACGACAGCAGCAGCAGTCAAAACATGACTGCAGTAGAAGTAGCAGTTGCAACACTAATCAGCAGGCAGGTTAGGTTTAAAGCTCCAATTTCTACAGCCTAGTGGATTGAAGCGTTAGTTCGTGATATTTGGTGATATAGTGAGTCGGATATCCCTAGACATGGGCAGTGAACGAAAAGAATCTACCCCTGTAGATTTGATAAATGGTTCAGTTCAGAATAGGTTACCCAGATCGGTATACACCTGAGGAAGGCCGGAGTTCAAAACGGCCAAAACGTTGTGATAACGACAATAAAGATGAGGACAATAGTCCGAATATACATAGTGTAAATAATGATAACTCAGTAATTAATTCCCTGTAGGTTATTCATATCGATATACACTTGAGGAAGGCCGGAGGACACAACGACCGAAGCATTGTGATAACAACAACAAAGATGAGGACAATAGTCCGAATATAAACAGTGTCAATAATGATAACTCCTCATTCCAGAAAGTGATTCCATGTAGGTTACCCAGCTCGATATACACCTGAGGAAGGCCGGAGGGCACAACGGCCGAAATGCTGTGATAACAACACAAAGATGAGGACAATAATCCGAATATAAATAGACTAAATAATGATAAATCCTAATTCCAAAATTAATTCCCTGTAGGCTACCTAGATTGATATACCCCTGAGGCAAGCTGGAAGGTTCAACAGCAAAAATGTTGTGATAAAAACAAAAAGACGAGGGCAATAGTCTGAATATAAATAGTGTAAATAATGATAATTCCTCATTCCAGAAACGAATTCACTGTAGGTTACCCAGATCGATATACACCTGAGGAAGGTCGGGGATCACAACGGCCAAAAACGTGATAATAACAACAAAGATGAGGGCAATAGTCCGAATATAGTGTAAATAACGATAACTTCTCACCCAGAAAATTAGAGAGAAAATATAAATATTTCGACTTGTCAATCCAGGTAACCTTCAGAGAAATTTGAAGTTAAGTCTTTATTTAATCGATGGAAATATATATGATACTCATTTCCCTGTCCATTGGAATATGTCGCCTTTTCTTATTTTGCTCTATTCTGTTTTCACGGCCTAAGTGTGTACAAAACAGACCAGAGATTGTACTCACAATTACTATCAAATTCACGAACAAACGCTTTAATAACGTTAGGTTATTGTCCCGTGGGACAATCCTGAGTTTAGTATTTGGAATCTTAATCCTAATGTTCTTGTCCGCTTGTTGCTGACTCTACTGCTGTTGTCATGCAACTGCATTGACTGCGCTGCTATTTAACAAAGTCTCAGAGAACAATGGTCGTAATGCTCTGATAATAACAGCTATGATGAGGACAATAATCCAAATGTTAATCGTTTAAAAATATAAAATGTATTGAAATAAAATGTTGCTTATATTTTTACATTTTCAAAAAAAAGAATACGCTAAATTTGACAGTCAAAAAGGATCTTTCTGAATGTTGTCAATGAAGAATAAACGCTCCTAATAAAGCCAGAAAAATCCCTTCGGGTATATTGTTACGGTGGAGTAGTTGAATGGACACACGTACCACAAATCAAACAATCATTAAATTTTCTTTTAGAATATCTTCGTGGACGGTTTTAGAATATTTCTGTAAATCCTCGGCGTTCGGAAAAAGGTGACAGCAATGAAAATTTGTTTTTCTTTGATGTTTGAAATCTGAAATCAATAAAGAAAAAAAAAGAAATACGCCATTTTCTTTTTTTAGTTGCATATCAGTGACTAATACCGAACAGAAATTAAAAAGAAACAATTTTCTGAAGCAATATAGATCGAAATTTCGTATATATGTTATTTTCAAACTGTTCCTCTTTATTTTGTTTGCAAGCGGGGATTCAAGGGTTGGCCATAAATAAAGAAATTAATTAAAAAAATGTATTTGAATTACTGGATTCGACACAATTAAAATGGCTTCTTCTTCCTCCCTTTTTTTTTATTTTCTATTCCTTCTTTTTACTGATATAACATTTTCTTCTTTTTCTTTTTCTTCTTCTTCTTCTTCTTCTTCTTCTTCTTCTTCTTCTTCTATGTATATATATATATATATATATATATATATATATATATATATATATATATATATATATATATATATATATTCAATCCACGGATGCTCGCTCATATTAGGATTTTCGAAAACATTGTAAAGTGCCGAAGTTGCTGGGATAAAAATAAAACTTTTTATTCGAAAACCATGTTTGTTAATTTTCCTCTATAGACAAACAAAGATTTTCGTGGGCCGGATGTGTCCGTAGACACGGGAATATTGACCCCAGTTTTACAGCATATGCCTCCTGACGTGCTGTGCTTTCAGTGCGATCTTATTTTTCTGAAGAAATGGGTTACTGATATAGATGTGACCAGTTCTGATTCTTCCAAAATGTCTAAGACCTTGATGCCATTCTCCAATAATCGCTTTACTTTTGTAAAGTTTGCTCTTTGAGTAGTAGTTCCATAACTCTTGCCACTTGTTTACAATCTATGAGTTAATAGTTCCTTTGAAGTCTGTATAGCGTATCTTTCGAAGGATTTAATAAACACTCCCTATCTTTCTTCTTCTTCTTCTTCTTCTTCTTCTTCTTCTTTTCGTTTGTTCATCACTTCTTCTTCTTCTTCTTCTTCCAAAAAGTTTGTTCATCACCCCCTATTTTCTTCGTTTTCTTCTTCCAAAGGATTTAATAATCACTCTTTATCTTTCTTCTTCTTCTCCTTCTCCTTCTTCTTCTTCTTCTTCTTCTTCTTCTCGTTTGTTCATCACCCCCTATTTTCTTCGTTTTCATCTATCTTTCTTCTTCTTCTCCTTCTCCTTCTTCTCCTTCTCCTTCTTCTTCTTCTTCTTCTTCTTCTTCTTCTTCTTCTTCTTCTTCTCGTTTGTTCATCACTCCCTATCTTCTTCTTCTTCTTTCAACTGGTTTGTTCATCACTCCCTATTTTCTTCGTTTTCATCTTCCAAAGGATTTAATAATCACTCCCTATCTTTCTTCTTCTTCTTCTTCTTCTTCTTCTTCTTCTTCTCGTTTGTTCATCACTCCCTATCTTCTTCTTCTTCTTCTTCTTCTTCTTCTTCTTCTTCTCGTTTGTTCATCACTCCCTATCATCTTCTTCTTCTTTTTCTCGTTTGTTCATCACCCCCTATTTTCTTCGTTTTCTTCTTCCGAAGGATTTAATAATCACACCCTATCTTTCTTCTTCTTCTTCTTCTTCTTCTTCTTCTTCTTCTTCTTCTTCTTCTTCTTTTTCTCGTTTGTTCATCACCCCCTATTTTCTTCGTTTTCTTCTTTTTAATAATCACACCCTATCTTTCTTCTTCTTTCTTCTTCTTCTTCTTCTTCTTCTTCTTCTTCTTCTCGTTTGTTCATCACTCCCTATCTTCTTCTTCCTTTTTTCTCGTTTGTTCATTCTATTTTTTTTCGTTTTCTTCTTCGAAGGATTTAATAATTCTATCTTTTCTTCTTCTTCTTCTTTCTTTTTTCTCGTTTGTTCATCACCCCCTATTTTCTTCGTTTTCTTCTTCCGAAGGATTTAATAATCACACCCTATCTTTCTTCTTCTTCTTCTTCTTCTTCTTCTTCTTCTTCTTCTTCTTCTCGTTTGTTCATCACCCCCTATTTTTTTCGTTTTCTTCTTCCGAAGGATTTAATAATCACACCCTATCTTTCTTCTTCTTCTTCTTCTTTCGTTTGTTTCTTCTTTTTCTTCTTCTTCTTCTATCAAATGGTTTGTTCATCACTCCCTATTTTTTTTCGTTTTCTTCTTCCAAAGGATTTAATAATCACTCCCTATCTTTCTTTCTTCTTCTTCTTCTTCTTCTTCTTCTTTTTTCTCGTTTGTTCATCACCCCTATTTTTTTCTTTTTCTTCTTCGAAGGTTCTTAATCACACCCTATCTTTCTTCTTTCTTCTTCTTCTTTTTCTCGTTTGTTCATCATCATTTTCTTCGTTTTCTTCTTCCAAAGGATTTAATAATTCTTCTTTCTTCTTCTTCTTTTTTCTCGTTTGTTCATCACCCCCTATTTTTTTCTTTTTCTTCTTCCGAAGGATTTAATAATCACACCCTATCTTTCTTCTTCTTCTTCTTCTTCTTCTTCTTCTTCTTCTTCTTCTCGTTTGTTCATCACCCCCTATTTTCTTCGTTTTCTTCTTCCGAAGGATTTAATAATCACACCCTATCTTTTTTTTCTTCTTCTTCTTTTCTTTTTTTCTCGTTTGTTCATCACCCCTATTTTTTTTCGTTTTCTTCTTCCGAAGGATTTAATAATCACACCCTATCTTTCTTCTTCTTCTTCTTCTTTTCGTTTGTTCATCACTCCCTATCTTCTTCTTCATCTATCAAATGGTTTGTTCATCACTCCCTATTTTCTTCGTTTTCTTCTTCCAAACGATTTAATAATCTATCCTTTCTTCTTCTTCTTCTTCTTCTTCTTCTTCTTTTCTCGTTTGTTCATCACCCTATTTTTTTTCGTTTTTTCTTCCGAAGGATTTTGTATCTTTCTTCTTCCCTTCTTATTTTCTTCTTCTTCTTTTTCTTCTTCTTCGTTTTTTCTTCCGAAGGATTTAATAATCACACCCTATCTTTCTTCTTCTTCTTCTTCTTCTTCTTCTTTTCTTCTTCTTCTTCTTCTTCTTCTTTTTCTCGTTTGTTCATCACCCCCTATTTTTTTCGTTTTCTTCTTCCGAAGGATTTAATAATCACACCCTATCTTTCTTCTTCTTCTTCTTCTTTTCGTTTGTTCATCACTCCCTATCTTCTTCTTCTTCTATCAAATGGTTTGTTCATCACTCCCTATTTTCTTCGTTTTCTTCTTCCAAAGGATTTAATAATCACTCCCTCCCTTTCTTCTTCTTTTCTTTTCTTCTTCTTCTTCTCGTTTTGTTTCTATTTTTTTTCTTTTCTTCTTCCGAAGGATTTCTTCACCCTATCTTTCTTCTTTCTTCTTCTTTTTCTTCTTCTTCTTCTCGTTTGTTCATCACCCCTATTTTTTCTTTTTCTTCTTCCGAAGGATTTAATAATCACATCTTCTTTTCTTCTTCTTCTTCTTCTTTTCGTTTCTTCTTCTTCTTTTTCTCGTTTGTTCATCACCCCTATTTTCTTCGTTTTCTTCTTCGAAGGATTTAATAATCACACCCTATCTTTCTTTCTTCTTCTTCTTTTCGTTTGTTCATCAATCTTCTTCTTCTTCTATCAAATGGTTTGTTCATCACTCCCTATTTTCTTCGTTTTCTTTTTCCAAAGGATTCCAAACTATTTCTTCTTCTTCTTCTCTTCTTCTTCTTCTTCTTCTTCTTTTCGTTTGTTCATCAATCCCCCCTTCTTCTTCTTTTTTTTCTTCTTCCTTCCCGTTTTTCATCACTCCCGGTATTTTTTTCCAAAAATACTCCCTATCTTCTTCATCTTCTTCTTCTTCATAATCCCCCGCCTTTATTTTTACTCTTCCTCCAACTCGGTTTTTTTTAGCATGCTTCTACTTCCCAACTGCTTTTACATCTCGACGCCTTCGCAGGGGCTTCATCTACCTCCGGTCGAGGCTTTTTAAAACTGTTCAACCTCCCCCTTCTATGTTGTGATTTTCCTCGTTGCCTGAAAGGCCATCACATAAGAATATACTTACGTAAGCAAATCTTGATCATCCTTGATGGAGGTGGTTGAAGTCTCGCCAGGAGGTTTGCGAAATGTTAGGGGAAGAATGTACTTTGTCTTGGGAGGTAATAATACATACCAATCAGTTTGAAAAAGAAAAATATATATATATATATATATATATATATATATATATATATATATTAGCTCAATCCACGGTTGCTCGCTCATATTAGGATTTTCGAAAACATTGTAAAGTGCCGAAGTTGCTGGGATAAAAATAAAACTTTTTATTCGAAAACCATGTTTGTTAATTTTCCTCTAGAGACAAACAAAGATTTTCGTGGGCCGGATGTGTCCGTAGACACGGGAATATTGACCCCAGTTTTACAGCATATGCCTCCTGACGTGCTGTGCTTTCAGTGCGATCTTATTTTTCTGAAGAAATGGGTTACTGATATAGATGTGACCAGTTCTGATTCTTCCAAAATGCCTAAGACATTGATGCCATTCTTCAATAATCGCTTTACTTTTGTAAAGTGTGCTCCTTGAGTAGTAGTTCCATAACTCTTGCCACTTGTTTGGAATCTATGAGTTAATAGTTCCTTTGAAGTCTGTGTAGCATATCTTTCGAAGGATTTAATAACTCCCTCTTCTTCTTCTTCTTCTTCTTCTTCTTCTTTTCGTTTGTTCATCACTCCCTATCTTTCTTTCTTTCTTCTTCTTCTTCTTCTTCTTCTTCTTTTTCTTCTTCTTCTTTGTATATATATATATATACTTATATATATATATATATATTAGCTCAATCCACGGATGCTCGCTCATATTAGGATTTTCGAAAACATTGTAAAAGTGCCGAAGTTGCTGGGATAAAAATAAAACTTTTTATTCGAAAACCATGTTTGTTAATTTTCCTCTATAGACAAACAAAGATCTTCGTGGGTCAGATGTGTCCGTAGACCTGGGAATGTTGACCCCAGTTTTACAGCATATGCCTCCTGACGTGCTGTGCTTTCAGTGGAATCTTATTTTTTTTGAAGAAATGGGTTACTGATATAGATGTGACCAGTTCTGATTCTTCCAAAATGTCTATGACCTTGATGCCATTCTCCAATAATCGCTTTACTTTTGTAAAGTTTGCTCTTCTCATGCAAGGCAGTAAAGCCACTAAGACACATGGGGTTATAGGGTGTGGAAGAATTAGGAACAGAAACATTATTAATAAGCAGAAATAGTAAACAGGAGGACAATAAATAGCGATTGACATTACATTTAAATTTTTGCCGGATTATAAAGAAATCTGAACCCAAAATATATCTAGGAAATTCAATAACATTAATAGTAACACTGATAGTAACATTGATATAGACACTGATAGTATAATTAATAGTAACATTGATAGTAACACTAATAGTAAAATTAATTGTAGCACTGATAGTAACACTGGTAGTAATATTGATAATAAGACTGATAATAAAATTAATAGTAACATTGATAGTAACACTGATAGTAACATTGATAGTAACACTGATAGTATAATTGATAGTAACATTGATAGTAACACTGATACTAACATTGATATAGACACTGATAGTATAATTAATAGTAACATTGATAGTAACATTGATATAGACACTGATAGTATAATTAATAGTAAAATTAATAGTAACATTGATAGTAACACTAATAGTAACATTGATAATAAAACTGATAATAAAATTAATAGTAACATTGATAGTAACACTGATAGTAACATTGATAGTACCACTGATAGTAAAACTAATAGTAACATTGATAGTAGCACTGATAGTAAAAGTAGTTGTAACATTGATAGTAACCGTGATAGCAACATTGATAGTAACCTGGACAGTATTATTATCATTGCCAGACTAAATACAAAGACGACATCTCTAAGCTTGCAGCAACAACCTCCAATTCAATGTCCTTTAGTCAACTTGCGAAGACATTAAAAACGCCGGCAAAGAATTCTGGGATTGAAGAACCGCAACGTGAAACAAAGTGAGGAGTAATTGTGAAATTGTTATATATCGTATTTATGAACACTAATGGGTATGTCCGAATCCTCATAAATATGTTGGACACTATTGTAAGTGGGGGTAATCTGTTGTCTACACTGGCAGCGTGAGCTGACAGCGTGGGAAAATCATGCTGTGTCAAACTCTCTGCCTGATGGCAGACAGGAACCCGGACGAGACTCTGCCCTTCGGCATAGCCTCGTTCGGGTAGACAGATACCCGATCCCGCGTATGCAGGATCTACGGGCAAATTTTACGCGAGCCCACTGGTTCGGATCTCCCCTACATTTAATTTGGCCTTGTGCCGCATTCTATCTCGTGGGGAGGCAGGTAAATATCGTAATATCCTGTCTAAGTAGTCAACCACTAGCAGTGGTTTACCTACTTGACGCCGCTGGCGAGTATTGTTTTTGGTTATAGTTATAAAGATTACCATTTCATTTTCAACCTTCGTTTTGGTTATTCAGTAACCCTTTTATGTTACAACAGAAGTCTTGCCCTCATTTATTCCTGAGTATGACGATAAACTACATCTGGTTGCATGGCCTCTGATTAAGAAATTGAAGGTTTTTAGGAGCATAGAACCACCTCTTAATTGCTATTGTTTCCAGGTCCACCCTGACCTGTTAGGGTCCCAGCTATGGGTAAATAGCGATACTCCAAACAAAAATCACAGCACGAAAAAATATAAAAATACATTTTTATAGTAAAAATACCAGCAATACATTTTTAATTAAAAAAAAAAACAAAAAACAAAATACATATTATGGTGAAATTGCTAACAATAAGTTTTATAGTAAAATTACCAATAATATATTTTATTACAAAATAACTAACAATGCATTTATAGTAGAATTTCAAAATATATTTTATAATAAAATGACCAACAAACCATTTTATTGCAAGTTGACAATCAACACACATTATAGGAAAAATTGAAGTTATGGCATACATTGTCAAAAATGAAAAAAAAAACAAGACAATTTGTTCTGATTAATATAATTTCTTGTAAGAAGAAACAATTTTTCACTCCTGGTTTGATTTTGTAAGATTATTTGATAAAAAATGCAGCTAATTTAATCATGAAATAACATCAGTCTCTTGAAGTAATTATAAAGTTTGAATTTTCATATTTAGAGTTCAGCATTAAATAATCCATACAGGTTGATATGCCACTGAACTAAAACAACCACCAGTATACTTCCTGCTCTTCCCTAATACTGTTACAATGGACTCTTCCTACTTATAAATATGGCAAGTAGCCACATTAGAGTAGGATTTGAGGAGTAATCGATTTACTCAAGTTTTTTTTCGGTTCTGTGTGTAAGTATTTAATAAACCACTTTGTGTTTTCCCTACCTAGTCTTCTGTTCCTTTGATACTCTCTCTAACTAGGACCTTCCTAATTCTCGGCTACTTTAAACAAAGACAACATTTCAACATCGACTGATTTTGTAAGATTATTTGGTAAAAAAAAATGCAGCTAATTTAATCATGAAATAACGTCAGTCTCATGAAATAATTATAAAGTTTGAACTTTCGTATTTAGAGTTTGGCATTAAATAACCCATACGTCTTGATATGCCCGCTAAACAAAAGCAACCGACCAACCAATCGCTGTTCGCTTTTATGTAAACTGCTAGTACTGTACCTAGGGAGGGGGAATAAAAATAGAAATAAAAGCTGCCAATAAGCAAACATCCCCTAGCTAAATTAACTTGAAGGAAGAAACTAAGGAAAATAAACAACCGTAATTTAGATTAATATCTCTCGCATACTAACGGCGGTATTTATTTCCGTTTCAATACAGAAAATGTGGCACAAGGCCAAAAATGGGGAAAGGAGAAAAGGACGGTCTTCTGTATTAACTTTAAACTTAGCTAACCAAAAACATTGACCCAAACATACATCAATATCCCTTACACCAAAACTACGCATTCTTACTTACCATTTTTTACTACATTCACCATAATACCTCATTGTCTCTATGAAAATCCTAACTAAACCCCATATGTACAATTCATTGTCTGTGAGGGGGAGGGGAATAAAACAATAATTTAAAAACTAGCCTCAATGAATAATTACATTATGAAAACAGAACTATTTACAAGGAACCAAATAAACTCTGGGTTCATGATATCCTTAGCATCCTTCTGTAGAACCACATCTCCGTCGCCTCGAGTCTCTTCTTCATCTTTGAGGTAATCGTCCAACATTCGCTGCCGTAAAGAAGGACAGATGTCACGTAACAGTTCAGTATTCTTTTCTTTGTTACCAAAGAAATCCTTCTGTCTCGCAATTCAAAAACTCTAGGTACCATAACGAAGAGCGATATTGATTTCCGCTTAAATACAGAAAATGTGGCAAGGGGCCAAAAATGGGGAAAAGGACGGTCTTCTGTCTTAACTTTATAATGCTTTTCTCTTAAATTATTTCTTTAATAAACTGTTAGCATAGAATTTACGGTTACATCTACGGTGACCTCGTCGCCAGTTTCGTCTTTCTTTTCATGTGCCATGTCCTTTCATGACGTAGGCGATCATGGCTCCACCTCTTCTTTATCCCTTGTTGCTCTCAACATGTTCCTTCCCTCTGCTACCCCTACCCAGACCACGTTTTGTCATCCATTGGCTTAAGCCCGTTAGGTATGCGTTGTATTCCCTAGTCTCTCTTTCCCTCTATTCGACTCGTAAGTATCAAATTCTCCGGGCCTTTCTTCCTCTATGTGCCCCAGAAATTTCAGCTGCCTCCTCCTGATGTTAAGTATAAACCTCCTCCTTGTTTGCATCCTCTCTAAGACCTCATCGTTGCTCACACGCTCGGTCCATGATATCCTTAGCATCCTTCTGTAGAACAACATATCACTCGCCTCGAGTCTCTTCTTCATCTTCAAGGTAATCATCCAACATTCGCTGCCGTAAAAAAAGACAGATGTCACGTAACAGCTCAGTATTCTTTTCTTTGTTACCAAAGAAATCCTTCTGTCATGCAATTCAAAAACTCTAGGTACCATAGCGAAGAGTCATATTTATTTCTGCTTAAATACAGAAAATGTGGCACAAGGCCGAAAATGGAGAAAAGGACGGTATTCTGCCTTAACTTTAAACTTAGCTAACCAAAAACACTAACCCAAACATAGCACAATATTCCTAACACCAAAACAATACATTCTTACCTTTCTTACTACATCCACCCTAATACCACATAGTCTCTATGAAAATCCTAACTAAACCCTATATGTACAATTTATTGTCTGTGTGGTGGGGAAGGAGAATAAAACAATAATTTAAAAAAACAATCCGGAATGAATATTTGCATATTAAGAGCTGCTCTACACTTACTGCTTGAGTACTTATATAGTCTCTATGCCTGAGCCATGTTCATTAGGCTGTCTTTTACATATAAGTATAAACAGATTTTTATAGTAAAATTATCAACAATGTATTTTTATAGTAAAATTACTAATACATTTTAATGCAGAATGACCAGCAATACATTTTATAGTAAAATGTCCAAAGATACATTTTAATATCAAAATGGTCAACAATATATTTTAATATCAAAATAAAAACCAATATATTTTACCGTAAAATTTGTAGAAAAAATGGAGCAAAGTAATAATAATTTAATCATGAAATAATGTCATTCTCTTGGATTAATTATGAAGTTTGAACTTTCATATTTAGGTTGTTATTCTCGTTAAACAAAAGCCGCCAACTTAGAAAATAAACAGAAAATCAAAAACGACATTGAATGAAAGAAAAAAGCCAAATGCAAGAGAACTAGGCATTGTCAAACGAAACATCGGAAATATAATAAAAGTTATTGAAAAAAATGAATTAATTAAAGCAATACAAACGGATATAATTAAGAGACAAAAATGGAAAAGCAACTACGGTAGCTGGCAATAAATTATAGAAACAAATACATAAAATAGAACAAAAGAATAAACTAACCGATTATCGCTCGAAACTCGCCAGAACTCGACCGAGAAAAGTAAATCTTTTGTGCACACTGACTAAACAGTGAAAAATAGGAAATAAAATACATGTATCAATAAGATATTTTTACATCTATATTTATTCCTAATAACCACTCAATTTGTGTGTGTATGTTTTTTTTTAATCCTTTCACCCTAAGGAAGGCAATAAAGCCGCTAAGACGCAAGAAGTTGCATAGTGTGAAAAAATATAAGCAAAAGAAAAACGTTATTAAAGAGCGAGGACAATAAAAGATCAGGGAGTAAGATGACTGAAGATAACAATTGACATTGCATCTCAATTTTCGAAGGTCAAATTTGATTGGAAAGCAATAAGTTGGAAGATGTTTCCAAAAGCGAGAAGTGTGAGAAAATAAACTGAACGCTTAAATCTAAACCATTTCGACTTAAAATGACGAAACCCTGCCGCTAATTTTTCTATTTATCTCTGTTTTCAATTATAGCAAAAACAAAAAAAAAAACAAAAAAAAAAGGGAATAGTTTAAAGTGACAAATAGGGGAAAACCAACTAGTTAGCTGGCAATACGAAATTAGAATCAAAATCATAAAAAGGGAAGAACAGAATGAGCCAACCGGTTATCGCTCCTCACTAGTCCGAACTCGATCGAAGAATGAAAACCTTTTGAGACGTCTTTATTTTTTTTTTTATAAACAAATCACATACAAATGGTTATCTTGGCTTAATGAAAATTAAAGGCCTTTTGAATGGGATCCACACAAAGCTAAGAACATGTGATCTCGGAAGGATGATGCACACTCCTGATTTAAGTATAAGACGATGTTTCTCAACGTTTTTAAGCAAAGGAACACCTAGGAGCAAGTGAAAATATCACGGTACACTTAGCAAAATTTTTATTTTTTTTTATTGTAGTAGCCCCCTTCCCACAAATAGACGAAGATATTTTATGTAAGCAATACGCTAATTCTCCTCCCTTGAACTTATCTGCGCTCCATTTGAAATTACGGAGGAACGAAACTGCAATAAAATATTACTATAAAGAAAAATAACAACAATTTTAGTAAAATTAATGTCATTTTCGTTTTATACAAATTTCAGAATAATCTACTTTTAAAATATTGGAAAATTATTAAATCAAATGCTTAATCCTACATATCGGAAACTTGGACAATATTAATTCCTAATTCAATATATCTGTAAAAATTTTGAATTAAACAAAATATTGTATACAATTATATGAAAAAAAGGTTAATATTTATTTATTCAAATAAATGAAAAGTTTAAAAAGTTAAATTAAAAAAATAAAAATAGTCTTTTTAAAAAATGAGTATGAGAACAAACTATTTAACATAAACGAAAAATAGTGAAAATAATTATTTGAAAAAGTTTAATACTTATTCATTTATTCAAATACTAACGTTGTACTACACATACAGGGTGCGATGATAAATTGTCGCCATTTCATATTTTTAATTTCGCGTATGCGTGTTTTTGATTCTGTTGACTGCACGGTATATTAGGGTCAGTTGGGCACCGTCTGTGAGAAAAAAAGCATCATGACACAATTCACCCCACCAGAAATTTGGAAACGGCATGGTGTACTGCTTGGCATTCGCACCGGAAGCTCCAATACTAACAATTCTGAGGACAGTAGAGAATTCGGAGAAGAGTTGGATGAGTCTAATAGTGATTACGAAGGTACGGCAGCATTGAAAACTCACTTTGATAGTTCTGATATGAAAGGAACTCTTGAATTTGTTAGTGGGAGATTCAGCCTACGTTTTTCATTTTATACAAATTTCAGAGTAAAATGCATTTTAAAGGATTGGAAAATTATTAAATCAAATACTCAATGCTTCATATCGGAATTAATTCCTAATTCAATATAACTTTGTAAAAACTTCGAATTAAACAAAGAATGTTAAATATAGTTATATGAAAAATTTTAATATTCATTTATTCAAATAAAGGAAAATTTTAATAAATTAAATTTAAAAAAATAAAAATACTTTAAAAAGAATGAATATTAAAACAAAGTATTAAAGAAAAGGGAAAAATTATTTGAAAAAAGTTTAATACTTATTCATTTAGTCAAAACCTAACGTTGTAGCATTATTACACACACACACACATATATATATATATATATATTGTCACAGCCTCTCTCTCTCTCTCTCTCTCTCTCTCTCATATACATATATATATATATATATATATATATATATATATATATATATATAAAAAGGCTGAGAGAAGCCACGATGCCTCAACGAGAAAGTGAGTGATGTCGAGACGCCAAATCAGGACCGAAGACCTTTGTTACAATGTAAAATGCGAACCTTGGTGAATAAGCAAACCGTTCGCTTCCCTCGGATATATAACGAGAATGCCTAAAGAAAAAAAAACATTGAGAAAAAGTCGGAGAAGAATACTTCAGAAAATGGTTGTCCAGAAATTCCATAGCTAAGGACGATTTAAGCTAACCTTAGAAATATAAATATTCTACTTGACATTAGAAATCCACCATCTTTCTTTCAACTGAAGAACTTAACCTCGGACAAGTGCAATTGGAGTCAACACAACAGATTCTTCATGCAGGAGTTTATTTTTCTAAAGAGAAAAGCAACATAGAATTCTTTTCGCGTTTAAACAGTTGTTTCAACAGCAGCAACACAGAGAATAACAGCAATAATGATAATAATAATGATGCAGACTGCAATGTATCTTTGAAAATCTTCAAAAAGTATCTGTTTATATTTCTGTACTTATTTATGTACACTATTTACATTGCTCGGATTATCATCCTCATCTTTGTTGCCATATTTACTGGATATATATCACTGGATCTAGCTAAAACCTTTATCCACTGTGCCATGTGTCCTTGACAAGACCCAAAAGTGTGTGAGTTCAATACCTGGTTAAGGTGGTAAAGGACTTGGAGAGGGGAATTAGCAGGAGATAACTGATAACCGACATCCATTAGGCATGGCACGTGGAACTAGAACAGTCTACACCAACGAGCTAAATAAAGGTGTCAGTTTGACATATTCGTCCTCCGATAGGAATCGAACCTGTATCCTATACGGAACCGTCATTTAGCTTGACGTGCCTTAACCTATTGGGTCACAGAGGAGCGTTCGGTTAGCAAGGTCGATTTTACTGTTTTTAAACCTTGCTAACCGGACGCTTCTCTGTAGCCAAATCGGTTAAAGCACGTCAAGCTAAATGATGGTTCCGTATAGGATACAGGTTCGATTCTTGTCGGAGGACGAATGTTTGATAATCTCTGCAAAGCTCTTTGATATCGCCAATATGGCCATTCCCACATTTTATAACTTTGTTATTTTTTGTTTTTAGCAGTTGTTAGATCCTTTTGTTTATCCATGTTTTAACATATATTATGGACAAAAAGAAAAAATAGTTTTTATTAGATTTCAGAGCTCTTAAGCTAATATTAGTTTAATCTGCATAATAACTTCTGTCAGTTCATTTTCGTAAATTCCAAATATCTCAAAAATTAATCATTAAAAATGGCAGAAAATTTAAGTAAATATTTTACTAAGGAGAAGAAGCTGTTTGAGAAGAAAAGACGGTTACATTTAACCGTTTTGACAGTAAAAGGGTGGGACCGAGATGCCAGCGTGGTAGCACGTTTAAATTCATGAAGTCCGGGAACCAGCGTAAGTAGCTCGTCGGAACAGTTGCCGTGAAAATATTTGTAGAAGAGACAGAGGGAGGCCAAATCACGTTTGTGGGATAGCGATTGTAGACTAGATGCCAGATCAGGACCTATCATCTTGCATATTCATCTCTGAATTTGGTCAAGGAACTCGAGACGTACAGCGGGAGCACCAGACCATATATGAGAGCAATATTCCATGCAAGGACGGATGGTTCATCTATAGATTTGAAGGATGGACTCAGACGAGAAAAACATTTCTGGCACAACACAGATAGCCAACTTTCCTAACGGTAGATGATGCTATTGATTCAATGCATTCTTTGATCAACTTTGAAGGATCCAATAATTATTTTGCCGACCATACTAGCCCATATCATCATACTGCCTCCTCCATGTGGCCTTCTTTTAACCACAGGCACACCTACATGATAATAATCCATTCTTTGTTCTATCCATCAGGTCCATCGAGTGTCACTCTAGAATCATCTGTGAAAATTACTTTAGAAAAGTCAATTTTCTTGTATTTCTAGGACCAATGTTGACGCTTTAAAATATTTGCTTTACTGAGAAGAGTTTGCCTTGAAGATTTCTTGATAGATTCCAATTTGTATTTTACACCTTTTGTCCTTGGCTCCCACAATTCCAGCCTGTTGAAAGATTTGAGCACTGGTTAAAAGTAGTAGTTTTACAATAACACGCTTTAGTTTATGAGTTTTTAAAGTTAAAGTTCCTTTGCTTCTAGTTCTCAATTTAGTAATATTTTCAACAACCTTCTTTATCGTTCGATGAACTCTGCAACTCTCCTTTGATATCACCAAATATGGACATTCCCTCACTCAATAACTTTGTTATTTTCTGTTTTTTGGCATTTGTTAAATCCCTTTCTTTACCCATGTTTCAACATATATTATGAAATAAAAGTAAACATAGTTGATATGCTATTAAACAGGCAAACATTTGGTTTGTTTGTTTAACGGCATATCAACTCCTTATGGGTCATTTAACCCATTACCTGCCATGAGCCTCATTTGGGGATCTGTTAAAATTAAACTCACTACATGTTATTCCTTGTATTTACATTGACTTTCTTACATATATTGCATTTGCAGAGGTATATTTTACAACACTTAGCCTTTAAAGTTTTTATTATTAGCCGCAAGAAGACACTTTCTGTCGTAATTTTACATTTCACGAGTAGAAAAATAATGACTATTTTGAAAAGTATTTTTTTTATTATTTTATTAACTCCTTCAAGCCTTTTCAAAGATCTGAACACTGTTCAAAAGTACTTGTTTCGTTATAACTCGTTTTAGTTTACATTGAGCTCAAGGAAACAAATCATTTCGAGTTCTGAACTAATATTTTCAATATTAAAAAATATTTGTTTTAGAGAGAGGAGGTTGTCTAGAAGATTTTTTTTACAGATCCCAATTCACAAAATATTCTACACCTTTTTTCTTGATTCGCTCAATTCCAGTCTTTTCAAAAATCAATCTGAGTGTAGTAAAAACAGAACCAGTGAATAAACTTATACCAAAGCTTTATTGCACTTTACTCTGACTAATCGTCTACTGACAGATTTAACAGGGTGCTTTTTATACCGCCTAGATCTTAAGGGGAGATAACTGATGATTTATTAGTACAATGAGCACTGGTCAAAAGTGGTTGTTTTGCTATAACTCATTTAGTTTACATTCATCTAAAAAAAAAAAACAAGTTCTTAAACCCTTTCCCTTTGTTTCGAGTTTTCAACTTATATTTTCAACAACGTTCTTTATCGTTTGATGATCTCTGCAAAGCTCCTTTGATATTTCCAATATGGATATTCCCACATTTTATAACTTTGTTATTTTTTGTTTTACAGCAGTTGTTAGATCCTTTTGTTTATCCATGTTTTAACATATATTATGGACAAAAAGAAAGAAAGAAGCTTTTATTAGATTTCAGAGCTCTTAAACTAATATTAGTTTAATCTGCATAATAACTTCTGTCAGTTCATTTTCGTAAATTCCAAATGTCTCAAAAACTAACCATTAAAAATGGCAGAAAATTTAAATATTTTACTAAGGGTGGAAATGGTTGAGTTTACATTTGACAAATACTGATTCAGAACTTTCTGAACTATTGAGGTTTATTTGATTTGCGTAATAACTTCAGATAAGCTGTAGACAACGGTCTCCTGTTTATAATATAAAGACAGTGTTAATTCGATCCCTGACTTAATAAACAGTCATCTGTAACTTGTTTTTTTTATCTAAACGTCATTGATAAATGCTTAGTATTACTTATTTCATTCTTTTCATTTTTATTTACAATTAAATCAGCAAACATTGGGCTAAAATAAGCAAAACTAACGGAAGGTCTGTAATGTAATTGATCCTGACCTGGCATCTCAACTTCAGTCACTTAAAGGGAGGTAACTGATGATTTATCAGTACACTGAGCACTGGTCAAAAGTGGTTGTTTTGCTATAACTCATATAATTTACATTCAGCTCAAGGAAACAAGTTCTTAAATCCTTTTTCTTTGTTTCGAGTTCTCAACTTATATTTTCAACAACCTTCTTTATTGTTCGATGATCTCTGCAAAACTACTTTGATATTTCCAATATGGACATTCCCTCACTCAATAACTTTGTTATTTTCTGTAGTTGTTAGATCCTTTCCTTTAGCCATGTTTCAACATTATCATGGAAAAAAGAAAAATATATTATTATAGTTCAGAGATCTTAAGCTAATATTAATTTTCATCTGCATCTTAATTTTAGTCAGTTCATTTTTAATAAATTCCAAATATCTCTAAACTAACCATTAAATTATCAGAAAATTTAAGTAAATATTTCACGGTGTTTACTCATTCCCCCGCGAGAATGAGATGTGACATAAGGTCAGATTAATGTGGGGACCCGAGCGCGCGTACACCCGGGCAAGGTCAAAAATTCCCCTCAGCCCCCCCGCAACCGTCGGTTGCGCTGGCCTCGGTGCGAGCACCGACCCCTCCCTCTGGTGCAATGGGAGGGCGCGGCCTCGGAGAGCTGTTCCCCAGGGCTGGGCACCTCTTCAGTATTATTTTCCTCAGTTGCCCCTCTGTCCTTAGACAGGGAAGCCCCTGAGCACACTCTGTCCAAAGAAAGAGACACAACTGGGAGATGATAAGAAAACGTGAAATTACACCAAAAGAGGAATTTTAAGTAAATATTTCACTAATGATATATTGGTTCAAAACTTTTTGAGTTACTGAGGTTAAGTTGATTTGCATAATAAATTCAGCAGGTTGAATTTTTTTAATACGGTTTGGGTGAAATGTTCAGTTTTCATTGGCTGAGATGTTTTGATTACGCAATTGTCATTCGAGTCTATAAAGAATCTTCGCCTACTTAAACTTTGCACTAAACCTACCATCCATTTAAGGAAAAGGAAGAGTCACGTGTTTGTGTCGATATGTTGGGTCTCTGTTCGTCTTGCGCGAATAACGGCTTTGAGGGAGAATGTAGACGATAGAGGAGAGTAAATCTAGAAAAGAAAGAAAAGTCTAAGAAGATACCAGGAAAAGAAAGGACAAAATGGCAAACGAGAAAGAGGAAAACATGAGGAGGGAGGGGGGAGAGAGAGAGAGAGAGAGAGAGAGAGGGAGAGAGAGAGAGGGGGTAAAGCAGAGAGGGAAATATTAAACCAAAACATAAAGGCGCCACAATTTGTGCATATGCCCTTAAATATATTTTCTAGATACCTAATCAAATTAGGCCTTTATTAAATGTAAATAGATTCTCACAGATATGACATGGAAAAAAAAAACACGGACACTTAGTCAAAAAAATTGGTAATATCCACTCATTCCGACAGAGATTAATTTGATGACGAAGAAGGTAGGAATCCTTTCTTATATAGTAAACACGAACGGATTATAATGTAAAATTCAGCCAGCTACGATATCAAGAAGCAAAATCCGTTTTTTGCAAAACATAATAAATACGTTCATTCGCAAGATAGATAAAAGAGACTTTCGCAAGTGGGAGCGTGGCTACCAGAGTTCAAATGGAAGGTCACACACAAAAACTCAAGTTCGAAATTATCTTGATGAGGAGGAAAATATTCCATCATGATATCTTTTATTACTTACTGATATATCTTATTTTTTGCATTATATATATATATATATATATAATTATTTATTTAAAAATATGATTCCAAATCGCTATATAAGAGGTCACATGTTTCAAAACAAGAGCCGAAAACTTCAATATAATCCTTTAAATTAAATTGAGTTGAAATTAAAATGGGCTCCGTTCCATCTTCAAGCGAAATTTTTGTTGGAATAACGAATATCTGAAATTTACTTGTTTTAAAAATTGACTTTACACCTTGAAAGTATCTCTATACCGCTACTCATTATTAACACCCTACATTCGCCTACCCAATTTAGACAATTCACCATAGCTGTTACCATGGGGATTTTGATTTCAATTTTAAAACAAGTAAATTTCAGATATTCGTTATTCCAACAAAAATTTCGCTTGAAGATGGAACGGAGCCCATTTTAATTTCAACTCAATTTAATTTAAAGGATTATATTGAAGTTTTCGGCTCTTGTTTTGAAACATGAGACCTCTTATGTAGCGATTTGGAATCATATTTTTAAATAAATAATTATATTTATGCTCTACTTTTGTATCGAGCACTATTTTTTAAAAATAATAACTAAAATACTAAGGGACTTTGGATTTTTTACCTAACCAGTTCCTTCCTATTTTCTATATATTTTCACACACACACACACACACACATATATATATATATATATATATATATATATATATATATATATATGTGTGTGTGTGTGTGTGTGTGTGTGTATAGTTTGGTATAGTTTGGTTTGGTTTGGTTTATTTTGTTTAACGGCATATCAACCTCAATGGGTTATTTAATGCCGACAACATTTTTAGGATAGATTCGTATGAATAGAATATGTATTCTTTGGTTTAGGTTGGTTTGTTTTATTTTGTTTAACGGCATTTCAACCAAAATGGGTTATTTAATGCTAACAAAAATTGTTATTGCTGGTAATATTTTGTTTTGTCAAAAATCTGTTTCTGGTAATATATTTCCTTCAAAATTATATTGCTGGTAATAATTTTTTTCAAAAAAGTATTGCTGGTAATAGTTAACTAGATGCTCATAGCTGGGACCCTAACAGGTTCCACCACCCCGGGTAAGGGTGGACCTGGGAACACCAGCAATTAAGAGGTGGTTCCACACTCCTCAAAACCTCCTGATCAGAGGCCTTGCTGCTGGACGTAGTTTATCGTCTTATCGAGGGCGCGGATGTAGTTTAACGTCTTACCCAGGACCCGGGTCTGTATAGGGATGACGGTCTGATGATAAGGCCAGACAAAGGAAGAACACGTGACAATATACGAAAAGTGCTTTTCAAACTCTTCAAAAGTCTCGGCTTTGAAATAGAAGTCGTAATGAATAAAAAAGTTGGCAACTATCTAGGCGTAAAATTAAATCTACAAGTTGGCAGTATCGACCAATACATGAAACCCATTGCAAAATTAAAATACGTGAATATTAGATCTAACACCCCCCCCACGCGAAAATAATAAAGCACATCCCTAAAGGAATAGAATCTAGGTTATCCAGAAACTCTTCTAGTAAAATAATTTTTGAGGATAAAAAGAAAGAATGTGAGAAGAACTTAAAGTTCTAGGGTGACAAAACCAAACTAGAATTTAAACCTCAAATTAAGCAACATATGAAGAATAATTCGAGGAAAAGAAAAGAAAAATTATTTGGTTTAACGCCCCTTTTAATTTAGAGGTAAACTGCAAAATAGGGAAGATATTTTTTCAAATTACTTACTAAACACTTCCCAAAAATTCAGAATTACAAGATATTTAATAAAAATACAATTAAATTAAGCTCTAGTTGCATTAGTAATTTAGAAAAAATAATAAATAGACGAATGCCAGAAATTTCAAAATTAACATGCAGAAAAATATTGTTAACATTAGTAATTTATGCAACTATAGAAATAAGAAGAGATGTCCATTAAACGGAGCTTGTAAAACCGAAGCTATAATCTATAAACCAGAAGTAGTAGATATAAAATAAAACCTACATAGGATGTACTGAAAGTTCTTTCAAATGAAGATGGTACAATCAAGCTAGTACGTTATAGGAATTCTACCAAACTAGCTGAGCATGCGTGGAATTTAAAAGAAAAAATCAGCAGGGATCCGATTGTAAACTGGAAAATTTCAAAAAAAGGCCAAACCTTAAACAAACACAAAAACATTTGCAATCTCTGCCAACAGGAAAAATTATCAATAATGACATTTCCGGATCCAAAGAATCTTTGAAAACAGAGACCGAAAATCATGAGCCGTTGCATGCATTCAAAAAGTCGTCTTAAGCTCATATGAGGCTAGATAAAAATGTATGTACACTTCAAATAACCAATAATAATACCTTTGCTTTTCTTCACCGCCCACTTCTTCTTCTTCTTCTTCTTCTTCTTCTTCTTCTTCTTCTTCTTATTATTATTATTATTATTATTATTATTATTATTATTATTATTTTTATTATTATGTATTTATTCATTTTAAATATTATAGCGTTCATTATTTATTTAAATAAAGCGACTGGAGGTCAACTGATAAAAATCGCCTGAATTACCGTAAGGTTGAAACCAAGGTATCGGAATTCCTATATATATATATATATATTGAAACAAAACGGATATAATGTTATACCTTAGGTACTTTTCGACCAAGACTTTCCCTCCTCATTCGTTATATTTAGTGTGTCTGTGATTGTTTTTCAATTTACCAACGTATACGTTTGAAAGAGTGTTGGTCGAAGGGTACCTAAGCTATAACATGACATCCGTTTTGTTTAAACCTATGTTTTATTTCTGCGGGTACAAATCACTTTGTCTGGGTGTATATATATATATATATATATATATATATATATATATATATATATATAATACCAAATTGTAATTGGTAGGGGTTATTCAGTCCATATGAGAGCAAAATGTATGATACAGAGCAAATTATAAGATCAATTAGGAAAAAAATCTTAACAATCCATAGTCAATAATAAATTTATTTCGATGAATATATGTAGATACATCTCATCAGTACATTTTAAGAAAATCAGGTGTCGAGATCTCATCAATTCACAGATGTAGCCATAAGTTCTCGCTTGTGGAACTCCCTCCCGGCTCTATGCTTTCCAGCCAACTTTTGTCTTCAAAAATTTAAATGCAGTGTCAATCTCTATCCAATGCCCTCTTGTTTAATCTTTCCTCTTCCCGCTCATTATTAAAGATTCGGTTCCTAATTCTTCTACATCCTGTAACCCTGTGTGTCTTAGTGGCTTTATTGCCTTGCTTGGAATGAAATCGATTAAAAAAATCATATAGTATATATGTTCTCTGAAAAATAAATTCTCCAATAATGACGGGGACTAAGATTTTAATGAAATTATTCATTCTTGGAATGAAGAATCCTTTAAGAAAATAATCTTTGTGCTAATCTCTATCTATATAAGGCAGTATGTGTGTGTGTGTGTGTGTGTGTGTGTGTGTGCAACAAATACACGGCCGCAATTTGTGACGGATTTGCACCAAAATTTACATGCACATGCTCCAACTTAGCGGGAAGGCCAAGACCGACTTTGCATTTCTTAACTCCCATCGATAGTGGAAATAATCTATTTTTTTCATGCTTCTACGGCTGTTCTCATGTAGTTTGCGGCCATTTTGTACTGGCCAGAGTGAGAGCCTATAGTTGGCTTCCACGAATAGAAAGGAAGATTCTATTGGCCAGCGTGAGAGCCAACAGCTGACTGACATGAATGTTAACTAGCATGCTAGCATGCAAAAAAAAAAATCGATAACTGCATTCGTCATAAGTGGGAAAAATTTAAATCTGCATGGCACTTTACTCCAATTGGCTCATTCGCTTGCTTAAACTCAACGTTGATTCTGATTCCGCAGAACTGGGTTGGGTGTGAAAAAGTATTTGTTGTTAACATTCTTTTTTCATTCGGTTTTTCCAGTTACGAGTCCTTTTTTAAAGCTGATTGTTTTGTGTTCATTTTGTTTAGTTCTTTTTCGTAACAGATTTAATGTTTAGTATAGAGCTTAGAAAAAATTTGCAGTGTGAGATAGGCAAGAAGTAAGGCATGTAGCAACATCAGCACGGCAAAGGGCACTCCTTTAAAGGCAAGGAAGGGCAAAAATATTTTAAGTCAAGTGATAGCGATTTTTGAATCAAGAACGGGCAAAGCCGGGCCATGCTGCAAGTGTAGATATAAAGGTCTAAGGGAAATCTGAACACCTCATTTCGCTTTGCAAATAGGCCCTTTTTTTAAGGGATAACCAGTTTGAAATTACTTAGATCCCTTTCTTCGAAAATAGCGTAAGTAAGAATCAGACTTTAATAATTTTACGGATTATTTGAATTTAGAATTCTTTGTTTTAAAACAAATGTAGTTGCTATCTTTATGTCAAGATAGAATAAATCTACCTAAGTTGAACCAGGAGGATTTTTAATAAAATAATTATTTTCCCTGTATAGTTAAAAACGAATATTTGGCTTAAATAGAAGTGAGAATTAATGGCGTAGAATATGATAAATTCCTTCTGTTTTCAGTAAATGTGGTTGCTGGATATTGTGTACATATTTTTTCACCACATTTTTGTGACGATGCAAACGACATTCGCCTAACGCTTCGTCTAACCCAGCTTCCACCCCATCACCTGATTCCCATTCCACGAGACTTGACTTCCGAATCCATAAATGTTCATCATTCTTCAGCTAAAGTTTGAACCCAGTTGCTCCTTGCAAAGCCAACTAGCGAAGCGGGGGAAGTACAAAAGGATCAGAACTTGGCGTACAAAGTGGTGCATGGTGTTGGCATTTGACAGCGAATTCTAAACAAAAAAAAAAAAAAAGAAAAACTCGGGAAGGGTGACACGAGAAATTGCCGAAATCGTCGACACGCACGCATAGAAACACAAACATGAACCTTACCTAGTGGCTGAAATAGTAGCGAGTATTCAATTGGCGCCAGTAGTCGATCTTCAGAAACAGACAGGAAACTGACTGATGAGTAATAGAGAAAAGCAGGCCAAAGTAAGAATTAGCCCTTCTGCCATTTCCCTTAAACCGGACTGGCCAATGTATACAGCCCGCGAAAAGAGTAGTGACGGATGATCCGAAGTTAGCTTGATGATTGAAATTAAAAGTTACCGTAATTTTGCACTCTTTCTTTCTGCATATATATATATATATATATATATATATATATATATATATATATATATATATATATATATTGGACTCTCCCGTCGGTTTCAATGTATGAGAATCTGACACATTAACTGATTCAGTTATGAAATTTTGTACAAATAAGACCCGCTAGTGATTTACAAAGGATGCCACATATGGAGCAAGAGTGAGGATTGTGAGATAAGATCATTGTTAGATTGGCAGACCTTTTAGATCTTGCTCTCGCTTCTTGAAGATGATTCAGACAAACAGATTGAAAACTGCTGAGTCCACTACAACACGTTCATCTCCATTCTACTTGGACATGGGCACAATATTGTGACCGTGTTTTGAAAATGAAAACATATAAATACATACAAAAACAATATATTTCTTGTTAACAGTTAATATATTTCAACCTTGAAAATGGGTAAATGTATAGCCGAAAGCGCTCGGATAAAAAAGAACAATTAGATGGTTTTTATATAATTTATTATCCGAAAAGAAAAAAATAACTTATTCGATCATCCGAAAAGAAAAATTTAATTTATCATTCGAAAAGAATAAAAAAAATTATCAGATTACATGAGAAATTGTATAAAAAACTAAATGAATGCACCTTGTCTGGCGTATTCAATGAAATGTGCATGAAAGAAGGATTTCTGTCTAAATACACAAATTGTATGTGTATATATATATATATATATATATATATATATATATATATATATATATATATATGTGTGTATGTATGATACCGGGTCACTCGTATTCGAGGATACCCTTCTGCTAGGGCGGCTAGGCAATCCCCATTGCAGACTCTCGCTCAGGCACATTTGTGTTTTTCAACATCCACAGAACCAACCTGTGCTTTGTACTGCAATTCTGCTGAGCAGACCTTACGTACAGTTTCCGGGAGAGAGCTTGTTATCTAGAATGATCAATACTCTGAACAATAGTAGCACACTCAAACCCTCGGTCACGATGACTTGTGATTTCGTTCTAGCCCAACGTGTCCTGTCTACCCAATTTCACACACAAGGCTTGGGTCAACTCGTGGTATGGTTTTCAGGCAATTTCCACCGGTGCCGCACGCTGGGATCGTCGCCCCTTCAGACCGATAACACCATGAAGGCTCCTTATATATATATATATATATATATATATATATATATATATATATATATATATATATATATGTATGGTGGAAGTCGACTCGTGACCGATTAAGACGATCTATTGCACTCAAACTTTGTCGTCGATGACATCTCACATGACTTTTAATTTCCCACTTCGCCGAGCAGTCAGTGTTCTTGCTGCAGCATACCTTTCTGGATGCTGATCTGTCGAAATATCGTCTAAGTCCGCTCGCTGATCACGATGTCAATATATATATATATATATATATATATATATATATATATGTATGTATGTAAATTATATATATATATATATATATATTATAAATTAACTGATTTAAAATATGGTTTTTAGCTACACAATAATAACCATGTTTCAAAAATGGAAGCTAAAAACTTTAAATTTAATTATATAATTAAATTAAAAGCATTAGTTCGTTTAATCTTCAAGCGAACATTGGTTTCCAAATAATTTATAATATTTATGCTCTGTAAATTTACATTTATCATTTTTTTTGTGTAAATAAAAAAAAAAATAACAAGAACACCGGATTATATATCTTACTGTTCTTTCTTTTATATATATATATATATATATATATATATATATATATATATATATATATAGATTCATTTCTGTAGTTCACTGCCAACAGCAAGCAGAAATATTTCTCCTCCCGATGATGGCCATTTCGGTCGAAACGAATCGAGGAATCTAAATGGAATAATAATAATAAAAAACGAAAGAATATTAATCTACAACCCAGTGTGTCTAATGATTTTAATTTTTTTATTTTCTTTTCAAAAATATATATATATATATATATATATATATATATATATATATATATATATATATATATATATATATTCAGTTGTATGCATATGAGATTGTGACCCTGGGGTTTCACGCTTTTGCGATCATCAGGCATATCGTTTTTTTTTAGAATTGGATTCAGGCTTTGGGTGTTTGGTGGTGGGAGGGACATTTTCTTCTGTGTTTCTTTGGAATGATAATCTCACACACATAGGCACACATACCTACAGGTGTACGTATTTTAGTTCACACAAACACACCCATATAAACAATGCGAGGTGAGGCGCAAATACACAGCCATGAGTTCGAGCATATATATATATATATATATATATATATATATATATATATATATATACGCAATTGTCATTCTATTTCGGTGTCGAGACTGTAGTGTTTCTTATATGTATCGATGTTCATTCAAGAATTATCAGGTGCCGGTGTTCTTGACGATTTTCAGATCGGCCATCTACGCCGTCAGTCAAGGCTACACTTCCTCACACACACATACACATACACATATGTAAACGCGCTCAT
>CAHIKZ030001245.1:550000-557500 GCA_903632075.3 Acanthosepion pharaonis
CACTACGCTTTCCTACTGTCTCCGAAATATTCACTGCCAACCTCTGGATTCTATACTCGAGGACGACCGTCAAAATGTCTAACAAAAATTACATTATATCCTGTAATAAAAGGTAATTTTGGATTTTGTTGCGTAATAATTATAATAATAATAATAATAATAATATATATATATATATATATATATATATATATGAAGAAAAATTTGGAAAAAACAAACAAAAATCCTTAAATGCAATTATGTTGTTTAAAATGAATGAAATGTCGACGTCTGACGTTTCGGTTTAATAAACATATATTGTCTTCAAAAACAAGACAATATTCATTAAAATACATTTCAGTTCAATTTGACAAAGACGATGGACATAAACAACAAGTCTTATCCAAAACAGATAACTGAAAATTTTTAAAATGATCAGCTTTCCGTTTAGCATGGTCACGTTGTCGTCACATGGGCGACGCTTTCAAAACAATATTCCTAAAATTTTTGATTATTTTGAATGAAAAAGAAAATGAAAAGAATTCTATTATGATCTAAAATTTTTATGTGTATGCTTGCCGAGCATTAATCTCGCTAAAAAAGGGGAAATATTAAAGAAACCAGGTCTAGTATTCACCGTGCGTGAGATGGATATTATACCTGCTTCATAAATCCTCCTGAGATTTTTATTATGAAAATATTTTAATACTTTCACGGAATCGAAATCGAAATTATGATCTGCTTTAGCTGTGTGTACAACTAAAGCATTGTTAAAATTAAAAAAAAATTAATGAATATTGTCTTGAAAAGGGTTTATTAAACCGAAACGTCAGACGTCGACATTTCATTCATTTTAAACAACATAATTGCATTTAAGGATTTTTGTTTGTTTTTTCCAAATTTTTCTTCATTCTGTCGGATCTATATCCATTTACATTTGCTTACATATATATATATGGAAATGGAAAAAGACCGACAATTATTTTAAGACATTTTATTTATAAAAAAAAAAAGTATAAACATAAAAATGTCTTAAAATGTATATATATATGTATGTGTGCGTGTGTGTGTGTGATGAACAACAACCTCATTTGGTACCCCTCTACCTTGAGTGGCTTTTAGGCCTTGGGTTAGGTGAATAATAGTATTTTAATCTAGTTATATTGATAACGCGCATGGGTAACGGAATTGGGATAAAAAGGGGTGATAAAGAGGGAAAATGGTACTTAGAAGCAAAAAAGACGAGAAATTGTGGAGAGCCATGATCACTCATATCTTGAAGGCAAACGACACATGAAAATAAGTGTGGAATAACATGAAAGATATTTTACTGCATTTCTGGACGTTCGACGATTGATAGGTAAAGAAAAAGAGAAATCGATCGTCAGATCAAGATCAATATTCCTGATGGTTGGTTGGTTGATTGATTGCTGTGATGTTAGTGAGACGAAATTGGAGAAAGTTGAAGGGAAAAAAATACCAGCCCCGCCACCCCAAAAACGATGGCAAAAAATGAAACTATATTTCCTGGATGGGCTAAGCATATCTATGTCTCTCTCTGTCTTTCTCTCTCTCTCACGCACACACAAAGATTCACCCCACCTATACACATGCAAACAGATCAATAAATCGAAAGGATGAGTTATGCCTTAATTGTGAAAAGAATGAGATAAATCTGAAAAAAAAAACAACTTAGATACATGAAAATAGACAAAGATACGGAGATAGATGAAAATAGACCGATATATATATATATATATATAGTCGACTCTCCCGTCGAAATTCGACGTATGAGGGTCAAGCAGATCAGTTCCTAGGAAACCGACGGCCCGACGCTAGCACATGAGATTTGATTATAGTGGTGAAGGTTTCGTGCAGAACCATCCACCCTTTTTGAAGGGCCGAATACAGAGACCTGGTGCACTACATGCCACAAGGTCCCCAAACGACCCTCCGCAGGTTTTGAATTCAGAATTGTTCTTATCCTAGACCAGTTGCCATCCAAGGCTATAGAACCCAGTCTGTCCTGCTATTTTACCCATAGCTGGAGGGAGAGGAAGAGGATTCATACCTTTCTCAAGGGTATTAGCACATAAGTGAATGTAATGGATTCGACTGGAATTCGAACTCGACTCTCCTGATTCCTCAATCCAAGCCGTCCTCCTAATATATATATATATATATATATATATATATATATATGTTTTTGATTTTGTCGACTGTACAATATAATAGGGTCAGTTGGGCACCGTCTGTGAGAAAAAGAGCACCATGTCATAATTCACTCCGCCAGAAATTAGGAAAAGGTATGCTGTACTAGACATTCGTGCCGGAAGCTCCGATACGAAGATTTCAGTTTGTTTGTGTGTCAATCAGAGAACAATGCAGTGGATTCAGAAAGAGTTGGATGAGTCTAATAGTGATTACGAAGGTGTTTGGGGTGATCACTAACTATGGCGACGGTATTCCTCAATTCATCATCCCACAGGCATCAGACTCAATACGAAGACCTACATCAAGTACCTCGAGGAGGCAGTGCTACCCTGGGTAACGAGAGTGCTTGCTGGAATACCTTATATTTGGCAACTGGACTCTGCACCATACCACAGAAGCTGGAGGACACAGTCATAGTTGTCAAACAATTTCTGTGACTAAGTCACCCTTTACATCTGGTCATCTAACTCCCCAGACTGTAACCCTCTTGATTATTATGTTTGGAGTGCAGCTGAGCAAGAGAACAATAAAGCTCCCTGGAACACCAAAAATAAACTGATGACAAGGATTATGGAAACATTTACCAACATAAACAAGGAGACCAATAAGAAGAGACGTAAAAGATTTCGAAGTCGTTTGGAGCCTGTGGTTGAAGTCAATGGCGATTTTATTGAGCAATCGAATTTCAAGATATTTTTATGTAATCTTGGCTAATATTAGGTTGGGGCAAAAATAATGACGTAATAATGTCGTTCTTTGACGTTAAAAAATACGCCAAAAAACGACATTATTACGTCATTATTTTGGCACCAACCTAATATATCCGTTAAAATGAGATGTGAGTAATATATTCATTTTTGCCTTATATAGACGATAATTTCTCCACCTCCCCCCTCTCTCTCTCTCTCTCTCTCTCTCTCTCTATATATATATATATATATATATATATATATATATATATATATATATATATATATCACTTTCTGTTACACTGTCATCGAGCCAAGATCTAAAAAAGGCAAAAAAAAAAAAAAAACAGTGACAGGGTAGCACTAAGTGCTTAATAACAAGGAAAACCGGTGCCATGGTACAGAAACTGAAGCATTAAAAGCCCAAAAGGTGCTCAACAGGACCAGACAACCAAATTCACGCTAGAGAATATGACTCCAAGGTTCGGATAAGCAGCTCTAAATAGAGTTTGCCCAAAATTAGCCTTCTGGCATAAAAAGTCCTCCATGCCATAAAAATGGCAGATCATTTGAATATATATGTACGTGTATATATATATATATATATATATATATATATATATATATATATATATATACGATATAAATAGTTATACTCGTTTGGAAAAACCTTAGGTATTTTGGCTTATAGTTGAACAAACCAATGCCCAAGGGAAAATAAAGGGATACAAAATTAAAAAAAAAAAGAACTAAGAACATGTAATTGAGGCGAAAACAATTGTCGAAAATCCAAACTCAGAGTCCAAAAAAAAACAAAACAAAACGAGTAAAGCAGAAGTAACCACGTAAAATGCTGAATACACAGTAAGTAGAGCAAACCTAAATATCAACCTTATATTCATATATATATATATATATATATATATATATATATATATATATATATATATATATATATATGAATAAATAAGGTGTGTGTGTACATGTGATATGTATGTTATATTTAACAATATGTTTGTATAATGATCTGCTGTCCCTATATATATATATATATATATATATATATATATATAGAGAGAGAGAGAGAGAGAAAGAGAGATCTGAACAGATAGACAAATTTGGACAGATAATATATACACAGATATATTCATAGATAGATTATATTTATCTATCTATAATATAAACAGAATGAGAGAGACAGGACGAAAGAAAGAAAGATTGTTAAAGGCATAGATAGATAGATAGATAGATAGATAGATAGATAGACATGAACAAATCAAGTCAGACAAGTAGACAAATGTAGACAGACTGATATATATATATATATATATATATATATATAAATATATATAAACACATATGCATATAACGATAGATAGACAGATAGATAGATATGAACAAATCAAGTCAGACAAGTAGAAAAATGTGGACAAGCTATATATATATATATATATATATATATATATATATATATAAACATACATATAACGATAGATAGATAGATAGATAGATGTGAACAAACTGAGACAGATAGGTAGAACATGGGTTCAAAGTGGACAAATATCCGTCGGCAAATGGACCATTTAAATTCATGATAGCCTCAAGTTGTTTCCGTTCGCTCGTCAGGCCAACTGAATAGCACCACGTGACATCTTTTTTCAGGGGAGATAACTGAATTGCCCCGGAGCTCCCTTCAATGAAATTTTCATCTGATTTAAGATAAATCAATATCAATGAAAAATAAAAAAAAATAATCGTTCGGTCACTTTTCTTTCTTATATGAACATTTTTTTTCATTCCCCCATAAATGCGTCAACATTTTCAGTTGACTTTTGAAAGTTAGCGTTTCTCTAAAATATTTGCAAGAATTTATTTTTCTAAAACTCATTTTTCTTGTGAAACTTTATACAGAAACTCCCATAAATATGGCAATGGCTCCATAGTCACAGTTTTCAAACTAATCTTTGCAAAATAGTCGTCGTGTTTTCTTTTTACCTCGAAGCTCCTGCATGTTTGCCGTGTGCAAGACGAAGTAATTTTGATCCATAACTACTGATTGAATTTGTGTGACACTATTTAGGGGTGCTAGAAAGAAAGAAAAAAAAGGAAAAGGCGAAAATTAAATTTAGGTGATAAGAAGCAATCACGAAAAGGACACTAAGCGATGTTATTTTTCTAACAAAGAAAAGTGGTAAAATTTTATTTTCATTATCGAGAAAGTAAGGTACTGGATTTAATCTGATTTATGTTACGGGGCGGCGAATAAAATACAGCCGTCCACCCATGCCGATAATGGAAATTTCAGGTCGGTCGAGTGACCTACGAAACAGAAACTGAGAGATAATATTAATTAGTTCATGCACTGGGTCGCGGGCAAAATGTCCGCTGGACCATCAGGAAGAAAAGATTGACCCATTAGCCATCTACGGAGATGTCACCTGTTTCGTGTCAAAAGCTGGCTATGATAAGCAAAATTATTTTATCAGAACGAATAATTGGCACCAAGGTGCGATACGTCCAATTGACCACCCACTTGTTTGGCAAAGGTCCCGTGTGATGAATCCCAGGTGACATTCAGGATAAAATTGAGATTAAGAGACCACACTACGGGTCGTATTGGGTTGTTGTCGAGAAGAAGAAAAAGAAAGAAAAGAAAAAAGAGGATAATTTTTTTCTTTGAGCAAGATTTTTAAACCGAGGCTAGTCTGGCCACACCCGCACTGCTGGGCGCCCATTGGCTGAATGCTGGCGTGAGCGTTAGGCGAAGGTAATCATGTGAAGTAGGAGGGGAGGCCTGTTGACACCCCTTGAAGGGATCGGTATGAAATGCCACTGTGAGAGAGAGGGGAAACCCGTTGACACCCTCTGAGGGCATGGTGAGATACCAATATGAGAACAGAAGAAGGTGAGAGGACGAAAGACTTCAAAAAATGGAAAATAATGAATTTTTCTGACCGAAAACAAAGAAGTGCATTGTGGATTTAGAATTATCAAGGAACCTCAAACCCCGACAAGCCCACCCCGGTTTTGGTCGGCGTCCATATAAGCAGAGTCGCAGCAAGTGAAAAGCAGTTAAGTGAAGTTGAGTTAAGTTCAGTTGAGTTAAGTTCGCAGTTCGCAGCTGAGTTGAATTGAGTTGGGCCCGCCTCGCAGGAACCTGAGTGAAAGATTCCAACTCAACTTCTAACCAAGAACAATTTATTTTTGAAGAACGACTTAGACTCACACCACCAAAACAAGTTTTACGAATATCGCCTGAAGATACACCAAGAACCAGTTTCTTAAAGAACAAACAACTTAAGATGTTAAAACTCGCCTAACAAACATAGAGTGTCACGAATCCATATAGCGGTTTGGGAGAAAGACGCAGTCCTGTATTCGGAAACCAGATATAAAATATTGTTATCCTTTTTTAACACATTTGAACTTTTCGAGGTATTACTTTATTTTCTTTTACATATACTTGTGCGGTATCACTCTTGTTCGAACTCGACTTGTATTACAGCCCGGTGACTGATTGATTTCGTCTACCTAAGATCAAATCACAACGTGGGTAGGTTAGACTAGAAATCAAAACAGTTACTTCGGTAACCAGACGTTGGAAGCGAGCGGGGAACGACAAGGCTGATGCCGAATCTAACCAGATTCCCATCCGAATCAGCAAAAGGTTAGAACGTCACATTTGGTGCCGCAACCAATACCAAGTCACATTGGTCGTCACAGGACAGGATAGGACGGCGACGGCGTGGAGACAGACGGGGTGACGTCACAATTGACGGGTGCGACCAGGACAGCACGGCGGGCGCGGCCAGGCAGACGTCACATTTGGCGCAGCGACACCGGGGGATACACCAATCTCGTATTTGTATGTAAATTTGGATTGTAAGTTTGTTTCGTGTGAGACAACTTTTCTTTCTCTCTAGAATCTATTTTACACATCTTTAATTCGTCCAAGCTTAGAATATTGCTGCTACATATGGTCCGGTGTCCCTGCTATTTACCTTGAAAGCCTTGATAAAATCCAAAGAAGAATCTACAATATTATTGGTCCTGATCTGGCTACTCAGCTCCAGTCACTTTCCCAGCAGGTCATATTGACTCGCTATGTCATTTCTATAAATACTTTCATGGAAATTGTTCAGATGAGCTCTTCGCTAAGGTATTGGGGCTAGTTTTTAGAATTGTTGTTTTATTCCCCTCCCCCCCCGCAGACAATGAATTGTAAATATGGGGAGTAGTTAGTATTTTCATAGAGACAAAGAGGTATTATGGTGATTGTAGTAAGAAAGGTACGTATGAATGTGTTGTTTTGGTGTAAGAAATATTGTTCGTACGATTGGGTCAGTGTTTGCGGCTAGCTAAGTTATAGTTAAGACAGAAGAAGACCGTCCTTTCCCCAATCCCCCCTTCGGCCTTCGGCCTTGTGCCACATTTCTGTAGAAAACAGAATAAATATTGCTCTTCGCTATGGTACCTAGACTTTAGGAATTTAAGTACAGTACTAGACTGGCGTCGAAATCTCATCTATTTACACTTAAGCTGGCTCTATGTAACCGTAAGTTCTATGCTAACAGTTTCTTCTCTTGCACTTCTCGGTTGTGGAGCTTCCTTCCTGCTG
>CAHIKZ030001245.1:562500-572227 GCA_903632075.3 Acanthosepion pharaonis
TTTTTCGAGTCTCTCTTTTCCTGTGTCTCTTTATTTCGAGTCTCTCTTTTTTCGAGTCTCTCTTTTTTCGAGTCTTTCTTTTTCGAGTCTCTCTTTGTCTGTGTCTCTCTTTTTCGAGTCTCTCTTTTCCTATGTCTCTCTTTTTCGAGTCTCTCTTTTTCTGTGTCTCTCTCTTCTCTCTCTTCTCTCTCTCTCTCTCTCTCTCTCTCTCTCTCCCTCTTATTCGAGTCTCTCTTTTTCTGTGTTTCTCTGCCTCGTTATTCTTTAGATGCTGACACTAGTTTGAATAAATGTTGGAAGCAGAAACTGAAATCGGCGTGCGGGGTTCGAATTCCAGCGTCGTCTCTTGCTTTCACTTTCGCATAAATCTCCTTGGGAAAGGCACAAGTCAGTCTATTCTCTGGTCAACTCCGTGTTAAATAGCTGTATAAACCGGGCTGTCTAGCGTTGAGTAGCAGCTTGTTTACATCGTTTATTAAGAATACAAACTGCGGAGAAAGCCACGAGGGGCAACTCCAAGATGTCACGTCAGTTACAGAAATAACAAACTGAGTCATTGTGTAGGTTATTTAAAGCCAGAAATTGTTTTTAGATTGTATAAATTTTATTTTTGGAAACTTTTTAGTGGTACAAATCTTACTAATTAAGCCATGGCTTGAAGGGGAAGATGTGGATTCATGCCTTTCCCAATGGTATTTGCGCATCGGTAAGTTTAACGAAGACAACTTGAATTAGAACTCGGATGTCCGATTAACAATTCCGAGTCCTTATCCATTATACTAACCACGCATCCAAGCTTAGAGCACCTGCTATTCCCAAGCGGTCACCCATCTAGGTACTGACCAAGCTCGACGTTGCTTGACTTCCGCGATCGTACGAGAACTGGTGTTTCAACGTGATATGTTCGTAAGCCCATTATACCACCCGCACATCCAAGCTTACATCGCCTGGTATTCCCACGCAGTCACCCATCTAGATACTGACCAGGCTCGACGTTGCTTAACTTCGACGATCGCACGAGAAACGGTGTTTCATAAAATAAGAAAGAAACGGAATCTGGAGGAAGTCATGAACGTCCTGAAAGAACATGGCTTAAAAATATTAGAATAATGACAATATTTCAGAATCCGATATAATATGAAATACTTTCTGATAAGCCATCGAAAGAAGTGGAATGATCAAAACAACAAAGATGTAGATAATAGTTTGATAAATTGAGGAAATAGTGATATCCTTAGAACTTGGCATAATGTTAAAGATGGCCTGGTACCAGTCTAACGATTTAAATAAATACTAGATCCCACGTGACCCGTTGGGTCAACCTTGTTGAGTCAACCTTGTTGGGTCAACCTTGTTGGGTCAACCTTGTTGAGTCAACCTTGTTGGGTCAACCTTGTTGAGTCAACCTTGTTGAGTCAACCTTGTTGGCTCAACCTTGTTGGCTCAACATTGTTGGCTCAACCTTGTTGAGTCAACTTTGTTGGGTCAACCTTGTTGAGTCAACCTTGTTGGCTCAACCTTGTTGACTCAACCTTGTTGGGTCAACCTTGTTGAGTTAACCTTGTTGGGTCAACCTTGTTGAGTCAACCTTGTTGAGTCAACCTTGTTTTGTTTACTGTTTACATTTAATTTTATGAAGAGTTTCTGAAAATAGAGATATTTCAAAAATACATTTATTTACATTTTATTTATTGAAGCTGATTTGAAAAATGTCTGTTTGAAGAAAGTTGAAATAAAAATATTTAAAATATTGTTTGTTTAAAAAAGGCTGAGATATAAATAAACACACACGCAATCACTGGAAAGTGGAAAGAGGAGGAGGTGGGTGGAAACAGAGAGCATTTTTCTCTCCATTTCCTTCTCTCCCCCTCCGCTTTCTACACGATAATACATTTCTTTCGCCCACTCTCTATATATGACTTCTGGCAAACACACAAGCAACGTTCACAGTCTTCTATAGTAATAAAGATTTGCAATAGTCAATTAGTCAGAGCTTCCGGTCATAATAAGGAAGACCAGAACTTCATCTGAAATTTAGTTCTGGGTATGACGATAAACTACATCCGGCAGCAAGGAGGAGCTTTGGGCCCCGTCTTATATAATTATTTTTTTTTTGTCTTTTTTCCTATGATCCCACTTTCAAGAACCAAGGACCTACAAAAATAGAAAAAGAAGCCGGCATTATTAAATTTTAACTCTCATATACGCTCGTTCTTGGGGGTCAGTCAGTTATTTGCCATGCGTGTTACACACTTAAGCGATCATGTATCGTTCGATACATGACTGACAAGGCAGATTTTTTTTCCCGCGGTAGGTTGCTATATCTTTTTGCGGTGGACCAGTTGCCATCCAAGGCTATAGAATCCGGTCTGTCCTGTTATTTATCCATGGCGGGGGGAAGAAGAAAGGTATTAGCACGTAAGTGAATGTAATCGAATTCGAACTCGGATCTCCGATTCCACAATCCAAGCTGCTACTCCATTGCACCACCCTGTCTCCTCTTGGGGATAAATATTATTATAACTTCCTGTTGTAATAAAATTGACTCGTACTTGGTACAACGTAATTCTTTAAGTCTTCCCTACGTATAATTCTTAGACTATTGCCGTAACGCCTGTATAGTTAGTATGACGACTGACCCCAGTACGACTAGCATCAACTCAATCCCCACACTGATATGAGTTGTGTCACAAGGTCGGGATTATTGTGTGGAACCCGAGCGTTTCTCCCCAGGTCATTGGTCAAAATTTACTTAGCCCCCGACAAATCGAGCTCGGCTATATTACTTGCCAGTTTTTCTCAGCCGAGTCTATATTCTAAGACAGAGCCCTGACTGAGTCACCCTCGGCCCGAAGACAGAGGTCTTGCCTGTTGCGGGCCTGGCAGAGAACTGCAAGACTTCAATAAGTCTGGCGTCTACTCAGTCCTCTCACTGCGATGTGTGACACAAGGTCGGGATTATTGTGGGTAACCCGAGCGTTTCACCCCAGGTCACTGGTCAAAAATTACTCAGCCCCTGCCAAATCGGGCTCGGCTATATTGTTTGCCAGTTTTTCTCAACCGAGTATCTATTCTAAGACAGAGCTCCGACTGAGTAACCCTCGGCCCGAAAACAGAGGTCTTGTCTTGTGAGTATGTCAGTGAACCGCTCGACTCCGATGCAACTACTGATATCTAACGGTCGCCCCACTGCGGACTAGTTGCGACACAAGGTCAAGTTTTATGTGGAGAACCCGAGCGTTTCCAACCGGGCCACTGGTCAAAATTTACCCAGACCCCGCTAAAGCGGGTTCGGGTGCAGTCCTGGTTTGTTTTACTCTGTCGAGTCTCTATCCGAAGACAGAGCCCCGACTAAGTCACCCTCTGTCCGAAGACAGAGGTCTTGTCACCCTGTCACCTTCTGCCTGAAGACAGAGGTCTTGTCACCCTCTGCCCGAAGATAGAGGTCTTGTCACCCTCTGCGCGAAGACAGATGTCTTGTCATCCTCTGCCCGTAGACAGAGGTCTTGTCACCCTCTGCGCGAAGACAGGTCATCCTCTGCCCGTAGACAGAGGTCTTGTCACCCTCTGCCCGTAGACAGAGGTCTTGTCACCATTTTCCCGTAGACAGAGGTCTTGTCACCCTCTGCGCGAAGACAGAGGTCATCCTCTGCCCGTAGACAGAGGTCTTGTCACCCTCTGCCCGAAGACACAGGTCTTGTCACCCTCTGCCCGTAGACAGAGGTCATGTCACCCACTGCCCGAAGATAGGTGTCTTGTCACCCTCTGCCCGTAGACAGAGGTCTTGTCTTGTTGCAAGCCTGGGACAGACTCCGATGCAACTACTACACTTTAGCTCATCCCACGGAACTCTTTATAGCATTGGACGAGTTTATAGTCACCGGGGGTTTACTCTTTGCTCCACAACACATGTTACTCCGCGTTTCATATTACTTGTGCCTCAAGACCCTGATATTCCGAAAATTAATACAATTTTTTTTATTAGCACCTTCTGTTGACATTTTTTTTTTCCCCCACAACTGGGGTCCAGGTTTGAAGGTTTTTGTTTGCTTAAGCCGGCTGTTGTTTATTTTCAAATAAGTCGACAAGGATAAAAAATGCGAAAGCAGAGTTTTAAACAAAAGTAAAGAATAACGTAGCTACAACATGCTTCCAATTCAGAATTAAGTAATACAATGTTTCAGATTTTAATTCGCACGTGACCAAATATACGGAAATACATATGTGTACACAGGCAGTGTTGTAGCTCTAACGTTAGTCATATATAAATACATGAATTTCAAAATCTAAATGTTCTAATATATATATATATATATATATATATATATATATATAAATGTACATATGCACACACACATACATACACACACATACACACACACACATATATATATATATATATATATATATATATATATACATATATATGTAAAAATTGAAAAAAATTTCACCTCCTTCTTCAACCCAACCATATATATATATATATATATATATATTTATATATTTTGTATATATATAATTCGACATTGCTAACCAGACGCCTCCTTTGTACTTAAGTGGTAGAGCATGTCAGTCTATATGACGGTTTCGTGTAGGACACAGGTTCAATTCCGGTCGGAGGAACCATGTTTTCTATGAAATTTCTCGGACGTTCGGTTCGGTAAATGTTGTTAATACTGTTTATTATAAACGTAAATATTTTTATGCATAAAAATAACGTATAAACAGAAAATTATATATATATATATATATATATATATATATATATATATATATATATATATATATATATATATATATATATAGTGAGGACAAGTATACCGTGTTCGGAAATTTAAGAAACAAATTTATCAACCATTCCTATCTCTCTAGATACAAAACACACACACACATATATATATATATATAATTCAGCCGTCATTAGAGTAGATATTTCATATTTGAAATCGAGTAAATATCTACATTAGGTTTGACATAAAACTATACGACTGAAAATAAAACCTTTGATTCTCTCTCTCTCTCTCTCTCGCTATATATATATATATATATATATATATATATATATTAAAATTATACATAATAACTTACATTATATTTTCCATGCAATTAATGTAAGGTATAATGGATATTTCTTAATATATTTATTAAATAATTATGTCAATTTACATTGAGCACTGTTTTTTCTTACACTAGAGCGTACTTATATGCATTTGTATACGATTGCCCACTCGTATAACTACCTATATTTACCTATTCAGCTATATATATATATATATACGCCGCGGATATATAATATATATACAAATTCTATCTATCTATCTATCTTCAAATGACCGCATAAAGAGTTCATATACCAATATTCATCCAACCTTAAAAATAAATAAAAATGAATGGTGATACTCGGTAAATTAAGAATTCTATTAAAAAAAAAGTCACGAATAACTCGAAATTGGTGCTAAACTTTTGAAAATTGCTCACTTTCCTCTTGAATTCAATAAAGTGTTCCTGCATTATATGAAGGAACTTTCAAATCAGAAATACACACCCACAAAACGGGCTCTTTTATAGAAAGGTAGCCCTCAATATATATATATATATATATATATAAAGTGGACATTGAAATCAACACCCAGAGATGACAGTCAGTTCCATAGCAAAAGGAATCGTCAGGCCATCTGCGTTGTGTTTTTGCTCGACTATTTATATATACATGTCAATGATGCATTGTGGGCAGTCTGTTGTATTATTCTAGCAGTTATTTTGGTGGGAGGTTATTGTTGTGTTTCGAATTATTCTAGAGGTTATTGAGTGGGAATAATTGTAGATTTGGATGCAGTTTTTATATTGTTGCTAGACTTTTTTTACATTTACATAAATATACATTTACATAAATATATATATATATATATATATATATATATATATATATATCATAAAATAAAAATATTAATAAGAAAACTGGATTTTATACCTTAATATTCTTTCACTTTATTCTATTATATATATATTCTTTCTCTTCATTATAATATATATTATATGTATTTTATTATAATATATATATAATATATATATAATAATAATATATATAATATAAATATATTATATATAATATATATATATATATATAATAATATACATATATGTATATTATAATATATATGTAACATATATTAAATATGTAATAATATATGTTATATATAATATATATTATAATATATATATATATTTTTTATTATAATATATATATATATATATATATATATATATATATATAGAGAGAGAGAGAGAGAGAGTGAGAGAGTGAGAGAGAGATTGGCAGCATATCATTTAAATTTAAAGTAATTTTCTTAAATGTTAAGCATCGTGGCTTATATTGGGTAGATGAAATGCTTAAATATATACTTCATTATAAGCAATTCATTCCTCTAGTAAAGGGAATCGACTGTAGTCAGGATCAGTGTGTGAATGAGAACGATCCTTTCATTAGTTGTATAGTGTGTGCTTCGCCAGGTCTACATACAATTTAGAATTCAGGGTTTTCCTTCTCCTAAGCCGGTTGCCACCCACGGGTAATAAACCCAGTCTGTTAAAAAGTAGACTGTAGTCGAGATCATCGAGTCAATACGAATGATCCTTTCCTTTGTTGCATATGTGCTTCGCCAGTGCTACATGCATTTTTAAATTCAGAGTTTTCCTTCTCCTACATCGGTTGCCACCCAAGGGTAGAGAAGACAGTTTGTTTTACTATTTATCCATAGCTAGTGGGGAAGAGTTGGTTTCCTACATTTCCCAGGATTATTAGCACATAAGTGAATGTAATGAACTTGACGGGAATTCGAACTCGGTTCTCCGATTCCTGGATCCGAGCCGCGACCCATTACTCCACCGTGCCACAAGTTAGAAAACGAAATAGTGTTGCGATTCAATCCAAAATGACATTTCAACCTATTTTTGTGTAAAACGAAACGGACGTAGTCGGGATCATCGTGACAATGCCAACGATCATTTGCTTAGCTGCATATTATACGTGTCGCCAGCTTTACATACAGTTTTCCTTCTCCTAAATCAGTTGCCCCCAAAGGTTATACAATCTAGTCTGTCCTGCTATTCGCCTTTATCTACCTCAAAACAATGTAACAAAATAATAATTATATAATAGATCTAAAATATAAGTAATGCTAAATATTTCAGAGCGTAGACTTTGAAGTATCTTCATAAAAAGTCTAGTGGTGTGACGTCTGGTGAACTTGAACGGTATGTTACGGAACCCCTGCGTCCAATCCACCTGTTTGGCAAGATAGGATCTAACTCGACTCTTCGGCCTGGTTCATCATTATTAATAGCAGGGACTAATCTTGGAATGTAACTTTTTCTATTGACAGCGAGTTGAACAGACCATTATGAAATACCTACCTCACGACTCGCCTGCCCACAAATAATCTTGGACGTTGGTGATAAGTTTCCAGTACTCTTTCTTGCTTTGTTGTGGCTTTTTGATGTCTGTAGTCTTTCGAAACGTCACTTGTGGATATTCTCAACATTTCCATCGGCTTCAAACTCTCAAACTTATCTCTAATTCGAGTGATGGCAAGTCGCGTGGTTGGATCTGATTGAGACACCCTCCTAAAATGTCTTTGCACTTCAAGTGCGTTTTCACACTTCCAGTAAGCATTTTAGAATGAGTTTCTTTTATACAAAGCTTAGGTTGACTGCTAGAAGTAATTCCAATAGGTTTAACCATGTTAAAAATAAATAAATTAAGCTATCAGCTGTTAAAGTGTGAATACATTTTTGGATTCTCTCTCTCTCTCTCTCTCTCTCTATTATATTTCGATAAACGTGCAATCAATTTACAAATTCATGAATTATTCACACAAAAACAAATGCAAAGGTTAAGGATTTAATTGGCGAGAAATCCATCGTCGCAAACAATTCAAATAATATACAAAAACCTCCGAATCCGTTATGAATGAAAAAATCCTTGTTTCTATAAATTTCTGCCGTATTTGTTCTTATTTTTACTACAAGCTTTCGTCTGTTCCTACAGACATCTGCAGGTATAGAATAGATGTTGTTCTTGTTTTTCTCTTAGTAATAAGAGGACAACGAAAATATATGTATTGTTGTATCCGAAAATGCTATTGGAAATGAGTTATTGTTTTTGGAGCGCGCAGTAGCAACGCTGAGTTTGATTTTAAATTTTTTACAGTTATTGCGTTCATGTACAAATATGGTGATATACGAATTTTTTACTGGTAAATTTTATATACATACTGGTAAATACACACACACACACACAGATATATATATATATATATATATATATATATATATATATATATATATATATATATATATATATCGTAAAAAAAGAAAGTACATTTAGATATATAATTCGGTGTTCTTATTGGTATTTTATTTTTACAAAATAGTGCTCAATGCAAATTTACAGACCATAAATATTATAAATTAACGGATTTAAAAATATGGTTTCATCGCTACACAGGAATTACCATCTTTCAAAAACAGAAACTAAAATATAATATATAACTCATAATTGAATTTGAAGTTTTTAGTTTCTGTTTTTGAAACATGGTAATTTTGTAGCAATGAAACCATATTTTTAAATCAGTTAATATATATATATATATATATATATATATATATATATATATATATATATATATATATATATACACCCTTGTGCAAAATAATAGAAACAAAACGAATAATTCCGTTATTATTTACTTTTTTTTCGTATTTTTCACAGTGGAGATGTTAGTATTTCGTATGTCTATTCCACAAAGTCTTTCTTTGCAGAGGTGACCACAGATTCTCGATTGGAATTAAATCGGAAGTTTTCGATAGTACTTTGACTTTCTCACTGGTAAGGCTTGCCAGTATCTTCGTGCAGCGTTACAATTTTCGTACGCTCCCTGGAGTAACGTCCATCGCAGACGATGACCGTAGGACAACTAATCGACAGTCGAGAAAATAGTGTTGGATTGATAAAAAATCTGATGCAATCACGGATGACGCAATATTTTCAATGCATTCCTATCTTACACTACAAAATAATTTCTATACTAGATTTCACCCAATACAACGAGAGTCACTCAGATAGGTGGTTATTGAATGAGGTGAGTGATATGAATAAAAGTGGCGAGTGCTAGGTGATAAATTCTATTTTGAAGTTATCTCTTTAAATAATTTATGTTATCGAACAGGTCGGAAGACTGTGGGACCGAACTGTCCATTTTAAACGTCGGAAAAAAGATTTGAAATGACATTAGCCGTTGTTACCACCGACTTAGTCGATTGGTAAAACTGTTTAGCAATCTCTTGGTTGAGGGACGCATGCATACGTTCTCGTATAATTCGGCCCCGGGTACAACGAAGGGGGTGCGTTGATATAGAAATTTTACTGCGCGATTTGGTAACTAGATCGGTTCGCAGAAGGAACATGGCGATGGAAAGAATTTGGGATTCATTGGAGGGTGTGTGTGTGTGTGTGTGTGTGTGTGTGTGTGTGTGTGTGTGTGTGTGTCGGGTGGAGTTGGGGTGGTGCTGATGGTTGCTGGCTGGGGCGCATGTGTTTGCGTGAACGAAGTCTCACTGATTGCCAGTTCGCCCACCAGATGGTGCGATCCACTTGGCAATGCCGGCGCGTACTGTTTATCCTGTCGATGTCGACAACCACATCTTTTCTCATCAGGTTTGACTTCAA
>CAHIKZ030001246.1:0-165000 GCA_903632075.3 Acanthosepion pharaonis
TTGATTTTCAAAAATTTAAATGCAATGTCAATCATTATCTTGTCTTAATTTCTGTTCTTTTTTTATTCTCTCTCCTTAATAGTCTTTTTTTCCTTATATTCTCTAACCCTCAGTAACTCCTTAAATCTTAGTGACTTTATTTCCTTGCTTGGGGGTGAAATGATTAAAAAGAAAAACCCTGACAACTGAAATAACTTGGTTTGATATCATTTTTTCCTTTTCTCTGCAACTCTGAAGAAGTGCTGAAAAGTTCCAGGCTCAGCCAAGAAGCATTTTAAAAATATTTTGAGAAGTGAGCTTGGCCAAAAACTTTTCAATAGTATCCTGTCTTAATGAACTTTACTAAAAGTTGAATTTTTTTTTTATCAGTCCTCTGCTATTCCAAGTTCTCTACAGCTGATTAATATTTTTATATTTCTTATTTATTTTAAAATTGTGAAACTTTAGCCTGAATTTCATATCTATATTCCCCACTATTGACAACAGCTGTTACAGATTTCTATCATAGATTCTGAAGTTACTTAATTTCATTGATTAACCAACATGTGCCATATGGTTGACATTTTAGCAATTATTCTGTTATTTCTCTCTTTTTCACTTATATTTTTATAATGAATTTAGATGTTACAATATTATCATTTTTAAGCAAATTAGAGGAATGAACTGAAAAAATACTGCTTTAAATAATTTAAAAACTACATGATCTATGTAAACCATAATTTAAAATTGAAAATGAATTTGTAAAGAATTCAGGTAAAACTTGTGAGAGCTGAAAATATATGAACATATATCCATCAACTGCTGTTTTCTTTCTGTGCTAAAAATTGATATTTTTTTTAAAAAGAATTGTTGAAATTTATAACCATTATTGGGACTCTCTAGCAGTTATTCAAATATGTCAATGTTTGGTTTTCATTTGAGAGTTTCATCTAAATTGTTAGTTTAACCTATGAATTTTCTTTTTTTCGCATTTGAAATTTAAGTTTAAATTGAATTTATTATTCATCACTTAAAAGTTGTGGTTAACTTGATATCAAGAAACTTCCTCTCTATAGAATTATTATTATTATAATTATTGTAAATAAATAAATACTATATAATTGAACTACATGTAAAATTTAAAGTTAGCTTTATTTGTACTTTTACTAATCCCTAATCAACAGGAGTGAAGTCCTAAATGATTTTTGAATATATATGTTTACCACAAAAAAAAAAATATTGTTATTTGTTATAAAGTGTGAACATATTTCTGGTTGAGGAAGAAAAGAAAAAGAAATGAAAAGATGAATAATTTTTGAATTAAATAATGGTACCCATAAAATAATGATATATTTCATTTGTAGAAAAATATATATAGAAACTTCATTATGTAGCAATTAGAAATCTTTTCCTTTTTCAATGATGATATGATTTTTTTTTTTTAATTAAACACAAACATCAGATTATTATTATTATTATTATTGGGGTTAAGATAAAGACAAATCCCAAGCTATTATTAAGTAGTAAATTGCTTTAGTCTTCAAATTAAACCATTCTAATCGTATTGTATTAAAATGTGCAGTTTTGCTGTGTTTGGTTAGAGACATTAACAAAAACTGGATCCTTGTATAAATTTAATATTTGTGCAAGGTTTTCTGAAAGTAAACATCTGATAGGTCTTTTCAGTAATATTTTTTATTTGTAATTTCTTTACAGATGTTGAATAAATGAGTTTTAATATCTTAGTCATGTGATCTCTCTCATATATATATATATATATATATATATATATATATATATATATATATATATATGCTTATGCACATACATATGCAATCATATATCTAAAATATATAAATATATCTACACATACATATATATTTGTATAAAAAATAATTCCAAGAGGATAGAATCCAGGTAGAACTCAATGTCCAGGACAGAGTAAGGATATAATAAAAAGGCTTAAACACTAATATTCCATGGTCATAATTTATTCCATTGGAATTGTAAATATGATCCAATTCATCAGACCTACAAATTCAAAAAGAAGACAGAAAAAACAACTCCAGGAATAAAAAATAAAATTTAGTGAGAGTGTATGTATGAGAGTGTGGGACGAATGTTAGAGTAAATGAAAGCTATAGAGAGGGGTAAAAAACAAAAATTACCTCAACATGGGATAGTCTATTTCAAGTTGTTCTATTTGCGGCTATCATCAGCCCTTAAGCGTCTGTCTCGAATCATTGTTTTAAATTTATTTTTAATGTTGGTCTTCTTTTGGTAGACACCTTGTTAATGAGAATAGGTTTGTGTTAGCAACTGGTGGGGGCGAAGGTATCTTATCCCAGGGGAAGTGGTCTGGGGTTGGAGTTTATTTATGGCTAGGACCTTTCATTGTTTGTAGTTTTGTATCAGTTTCTACCTACCTAGGATGCCTACATTTTATTTAAGGACCATAAACAGAACTTCACTAACAGTACACAATCTTGACTTATAAATCCAATGGAAACAGAAATAGACCTTATCTTGAAAAAATATAATACTGACAATTCACTAATCACAACCAGTACTAACCTTTGAAAGGATTTGTCTGACATTATTAAATGGTTTGCTAATATGAGGAATAAGGATAAAGCGATGTTCATTAAGTTTGATATAATTGACTTCTATTCCTTCTATCACTAGGAACCTCTTGGTCAATAGTATCAACTAAGAACTATATAGAAATAATGGATGATGAAACTAATATCATCTTAATGTTGAGAAAGTCACTGCTAACACTGAATAATTCCACCTGGACTAAGTGCCACAATGACAAGTTTGATGTCTCCATGGGAGTGTATGACTCAGCCCAAGTTGCAGACTTAGTATGTTTCTACATTTTAGATGTGTTTAGTAGAATTGTAAAACTGGAACTAATAGGACTGTATAGGGATGATGGGCTCATCCCTAAAACTAATGGTCTACTAACAGCAAAATTACAAAAGAAAATTATCAGGGCCTTCAAATTCTTAGGATTTAAGACAGATTTCCTCTAACCTTAGAATAGTTGACTACCTAGATATCACCCTTAACCTTAATGATAAAACCTTTCAACCTTACCATGAAGAGAACAAAGCCCCCCCCAACTATATTAATATCGGTTCTAACAATCCCAATGCAATCCTAAGACAAATACCCAGATTGAAAAAATGGGTTAGTAAACTATCATCTAATGAAAAAATCTTTAATAAAAATAAAGAACTATACAAAAGGCCTTCTAAAAAAGTGGTTTCAAAAGTAAGCTGTCTTACACGACCACCATTAGTAATACTGATACATGAAAAGTGGAATGTAGGTGTTAAAATAGGAAAAGAAAAACCACTTGGTTCAACCACTCCCTTCTGCAAACTGTTGAGTATCAACATTGGGCAGTACTTCCTAAATTTAATAAAATAATAATAAAAATCCTCTAAATAAGATATTCAGCAGGAAGTCAATCAAAATTAGCTACTCCTGCACTGATAATATGTACCAAATAATTAATTCCCATAACAATTACATTTTAAAATTCCAGGGGTAAAAAAAAATCTAACATGGAAACCCCCTGTAATTGTAGAATTAAGGAAAACTGCCCATTAGAGGGCAAATGCAGATCTACTAGGGTAGTATACCAGGCAACCATTACCCCTAAAGAAAATATGACAAACCATAATATTTACATCAGCATTTCTGCAGGAGAATTTAAAAAGTGAATCAATACACAGCAACACTCATTCACCAATCCCAAATTAAAACACCAAACAGCCCTTTCGAAAAAATTTTGGGAATTGAAGGAAAAATCCTCAAATAAATTGGAAAATTCTATGTTTTGCGAACACCCTCAATAATTATTCACCACTGAATTAAGTCTTTTCACAAGGGAGATTGTTTTAATTATTTCCTTTAGTCTTCCTCAAATGTACAAATATATATATATATATATATATAAGGTGTGGGACTTGTTTATCCGGATAGCATACTATTGGTATTGTCTTTTATTTTATTTTAAATTTTTTTTTTTTTAACAGTTAAAAAATGTAGAACATGAAAAAATAATAGGGAATATATTGATCACTCAAATTCAATATGCCAATATACAATATCTTTATAAGACATAAACAGTTTCATATTGGTCTCCTATTCTGTTCTTGCTAAATAAAGAAATAAATAAACTGATTTAACTTATTCATTTTTTTTTCTTTTTGTTTTCATATACAATATTTTAAAACTTTTTCACTACCCAAAACTATTCTTTATCTATTATTTAGACCCTATCTTAGAGGGAGTTGTATGATAACTTCTCTAGATTCATGGCCTGGCATTTTCTTTTTCTATGCTCCTCAAGTTTGATTTTGAGGGATTGTCTGTTTTTTTTTTTTTTTTTTTGGTTTGTATCTATATTTATAATTGATGTTAGACCACAATGCATTTTATTACCTTTTTTGTAGGCATTTAGGTTCTCAGTTGGCTGAACTAGAGAAGATAATTGATATGATGCTACATGCAGACCTCGTCAAATATGTTACAGCTGAACTAAACAGGCCCATCACAGATCTTCAGGCTTTGGCAGATGAGGTAGGTGATGGTATATAAAAATAAAATATTTAAAATAAAATAAAAAATAATTTTTAGCAGCATGGACTTTAACTAAGATAAATTTAAATTCTTTTAACTTATTTTCATAATTAGATTAATTTTTGAAAATTTGGCCTCCCCCACTCCACTAAAATAAACTTATTTTTCCCTTACAAAAGTTTCTTTTGTCAGCAATAATAATGTGGGAAAAAATTTCATTCTCTTTTGTCTCATATAAAGTATATCAGATCACTAGTACAAAAAAATAATAATTTAATATATATATATATATATATATATGAAAAGAACTAAACTATAAACTTCATTTTCTTTTGTATCCTCTCCAGGTTTGTTTTTGTTGCATTACAAAAGCATTGCTTTTAAGAAAAATTATATGCTTTAACACCAGTCAATAGTACTTAGTAGACTGGAAATTACTCTATGTAACTTTATAAAATTCATCAATTATTTTCTGTTTAAATTTTTGAAATGAGAAATTATTATTATACATTGAGTTATTCCCAATAGTATTCTTACCTTGATTGTTATAATCACATTATATCCTCCCATATTTTTCAGCTATTTGTTTTATTGAGTAACTATCTGGAAATTTCAAATTAAACACTTTATTCAATTTATGAGAATACCCTCATAAATTGAATAAAGTCTGCTATTTATGCTAGGAGATATCACATCAGTTAGGAAATTTGTTTTTGTGATGCTAATTTTTCTTTTTTGTTGAACCAGACTTTCACTTTCAGGACTTGAACTCTTAACTACCATTTAGTTAGATGCATTTAACCAGTGCTTTTATTCACTAGGTCATTATCTTAAAGAAGATAAGTATTGTAACTATAACAATGAACATGAGAACACCAAATAGATAGATCAATGTATAACCATTAATCTCTAATAAAGCATAAAATCAGAAACGAATTTAAGTGTTAGATCATACAAGAACTGAAAGATTTTTCAAATACACTCCACCAAAAAAAAACAAAAAACAAACAGCTGATAAAATATCTTGCATAGCAGTCGAAATTTCCTACACTTATTAATAATTTTTTACTAGTTTGAAAGAAAGTTTTATTATAAAAAAATAAAGAAAAATTAGAAAAAATTTGTAATCGTACTTCATCTGAGAAATATAGAAAAACTTGAAACTATGATATCCCTTATGACTACATATAAACAATATATGGAGAAAATATTAGAATGGGTGTTATATAACTATCTAACTAGTTAGGATATATAGACACATGTAAGATATTGTTCCTGTCAAATGTGCTCCTAAAGATAAGTGGTACAAGTTCAAATCTCATCAAAGATTCTGTCTTTATTTCCAATTCATGATGCTTAATCAATGACCATAGAATGTAAAATAACCTGGGAATTGTGAAGAGCAACAAAAATAATAATGAAAATGTTTTGTTAAATTTGGATCCTTCATTATAGCTAACATTACTTAGGTATAAACAAAGAAAAATTGGATGATAAAGATTGTAATTGTGAATATTATTGAATGTTTAATCATGATAACCAAACCAAGAAGGCATCATTCATGTCATATTGACTCCAAGGATGATACAAATTGAAATTTTGTTGGAGATTACTTCTTTATTTCGAATTCAGACTGATTATTTATTAACAAGAAAATATAAAATGACCTGAGTATTGGGATAAACAAAAAGCAACAAATCTGACAGTACTTCATATAATAAATGCAAACAATGTAAGACTCACTAAAATAACTAAGTTTGCTTTTCAAAAAGTATATTATAAAAAGGAGAGTGGAACAGATGTTTCAGACAAATGGGTTCCCAAATTATTAATCAATAATGTAAATTTTGCTGTAACAACTTTTTTTTCTCAAATTCAGATTTCAATATGAGATAACCCATTTGAAATGTTAAATCATAAAATTTCTCTAAAAAGATGAAGACTGAAATATGTATGAAAACCATTAGGTATCTATTGAAGAAATGTATGTTTAGTATTTCAACATTGGTAGATATAAACATTAATTTGAACTTTATTGATTGCGTAGGTTGATGTGACTTTAATATTTTATCTTAAACTGTTTTACATTTTAAAAATATGCCAAGTATATAAGTTATTTTATAGTGATTAATTTTTATTAAATAGTGAAGAAAATTTGAAATTTTATTGGTCTGTAATGTAAATGTCATACAAAAAAATACAATCTTATAGACTTTTTGCTAAATGGAAAGCATTAGTTATGCCATTTGATAGTTATCGCCCTTGACATGTGGTATAAAATATTTAGTATATTTAATTTTTGGAACAAAAAAGTTTATCATTAACGTCAAACTGATCATGAGGGTTTTTGCTTGATAAAGAGAGAATTGTCAGGGAAATAAATATAAATGGATTTATTTATTGATTTACAGTCAGTAAAATATTTTTAATTTTATACTTTTTTTTTATTAGGGGAAATAGCAACTAAAATGAAACATGGTTTGATTTTCACATTTGTTTGAAACTTTTTTTTCAAAATTGAGAAATATAAGTTTGTTTCCATATCTATGATTTAAAAAAATTTTTTTACACAATTATTTAAAATATTAATCAAAACCATTTACAACCATTCAGATTAAATTATACATACATACATGTTTTAAGTATAGGGAATTATCTCTTTGTAGTTAACAAATTTCTGAATTAAAACATTTTCTCTGTAAAGAACAATAACTGAAAAAATTAAATTGTTACTTTCATTTGATAAATTTATCAATTTATAGTAAATAATTTGTACTTTAATGGTATGTAAATCATTAAAATCTTTGGAAGAAACATAACTATAATATAATGTTAAAAAATAAATCTGAGGTATTAAGCATTAACTGCTTTCTAAATATGGTAATTTTAATTTTTAGAGCAATTATTAAAATATTTCATATTTTTAATAAGGAAAAAATATTTTGTATAAAAGAATGTACCTTCATAAAGAAAAGGATTTTGAGGAATGTAAAAAAAAAAAAAGTATCAAAATATTAGAAAAATTCATTCATGTGTGGAAGTTGATTTTTAAAAATACTTTTGCATTTTTGATTAATTTAAAAAAGTAAAACATTGGGATTGGCTTTCTTATTTTGATCAAATAAAAGAACAATTCTATTACTTCTGATGATGAATAACCACTAGGTAAAGTACTTGTTATCTACATGTCATTGATGTTGACTGTATAAATAAATTCTTAAATCTAAGCTTGACTGCAAATGCTTTTTTGAAAGCCATCAATGTTTCTGTCTGAATTTCTGGGATGAAGATTTATCATTATTTACATACAGACTATTGTCTTCATCTTTTTTATTATCAAAGTTCTTCATCAATATTAATCTGCTTTGTCATTTTGAGGTATAATAAAATAAATTATCTCTGACTAAATATAATGCATGTCAATATTTCATGTAATTAGGGAAAATAACAATAATTATGAAACTAATGATATCAGTGTCACTAAATTATGGTCTAATATACTGCATGTAGAATATCCAGAAAATTTTGGTCACAGTATGAGTTTATGCTTGACTATATGTAAAAATTGTTTTTTTGACTGATCTGTTTTTTTATATAGAAATCTCAAAAAATCCATGTGAAAGTATATAAAGATTAAAAATGAAGTCCAAAACTAAACAAAGAATAATTTATTTACATAAATTGAAAATTCATAGTAAGCAACAGCAAAGTAGAAAAGTAATATTATTTACTGATATAATATATTACTGATAATTTCCATTCTTTCTAATGACTTGAAGCAGCCTACAGAAATTCATTCAGGAATAATAGCTTTACAAACAGTTAATATTGATTCCCAAGTTCATTTTTTTTTTTTAATATCAATTCCTTGATGATAATGATAGGATTTTAATGTCGTGAGTTCCAGAACCCACAGCTTGTGATTTGGGTGGCTTCCTGGGAAATTCAATGGTTCCCAACTAAAGTTTCTTAATAAATTGTTGTATTAAACTGCACGACTACATTATTTTTTTTTTTTTTTTTTTAATCATGCCGAATGACAGAACAATTTTTTGTTTTTTTAAATTAATAAATTCAATACAAAAGCAGTATTTATACTTAATCACAGTTCAATTAAAAAAAACCTTTACTTTTTGAGAATTCTGACAGGAAAAAGTAATTTTTTTTGTTCTTTTTTATGACAGAATAAAAATGTTTTTTTTTAATTCGATACAAAAATTCAATATCAAAGCAGTTTAAGAACAAACTATATTTTTTGTGAATTATGACAAAACAAAAGTTTTTTTAAATTTTTTTGTTTCATTCAATAAATTTAAAACAACAGTATTTACACTTAATCTCAGTTCAATTAAAAAATATATTTTTGACAATTATGAGCTTTTTTGTTTTTTTTTTTTTTTTTTTTTGGCAGAACAAAAAATGTTAAAATTAAATACAAAAATAAAAAAAATGAACCAAGAAAGTATCTGATAAAGTGACATTGCTGTCTTTTTCCTGCCACTGATTCATCCCAACACCTAATAAAAGAAAGAAAGAGAAGAACTAGTTAAAATTATTTGAAAGAATAGCATCAAAGGATTAATGCAGTGTTTATTATTTAACATTACAAAAATTATCAGCTTACCTATGGTCTGTACCAACTGATACAGGAAATTTTTTTTTTCTCTGAAGACATTTTTGAGCCCTGTTAAATGGTATTTGAACAGTGAAATGAATGTTAAATATAAATATTTTCACTTAGTTAAAACATTTTGACTTATAGTTTTAAAAAGCACTTTAACAAGAATACACAATGTTAAAAGAAAAATATCTATGTACTGATTATGATTAATAATTAGTTCATTTGGCAAATGATTGATATTCAGTTTCAGAAAGAATATATCACTTTCATTTTAAATGAAATTGTTGTTGCCATCAACTTCATATTGACCAAGTACAAATTCCTTTTACTATATCATAATGAGTTTGTTTTGCACATTGTCTTGCTTTTCATGGGAAACTTTAGTTGTGTCCCTGGGATGAACAGATGGGAATATTACTGCATTTTTATGCATCAGGTACACAGAATGTGCATCTATCAGCATCTCTGCAAATTGCTTGCTGCATTCATGAATATATACCTATTGATAATGCTCCAAAGATTCTCAATGGAGATTAGATCAAGGGAACATGGCAGCCACACCATTTATCTAAGAATTCATTAGTTGCAATAACAGTGTGAACTGGAGCATTGTCATGCAAGAAAATAATTACAATACTACTGTTTTCTAAGTAAGGTATGCTTGAAAGTGTGAATTCAATATAGACAGAAGTGGTCATTATAATGCCATTACCAACCTTCCAAGGCCCAACCAAATCATTATCAATGATTCCTGCTCAAAATATAACAACTCCACTTCTTTACTAAGGCCTTATCTAAACAAGCACAATTAATTTTGTCAACTGCTAGGCATCCAGCATACACTCCTCTAGAAATCACACTCTAGAAATCTAGTTTTGTATAGTTTGATCTTGTTGATATGCTTTCTGATACCTTGACTTACAGATAGAACTGAATTTCCAAAATTATTTGGAAATTTGCATTATTTGTTCTGTGTGTGCTACTGGTAGAGATTTGCATATGAGAATTGCAATGATTGAAATTCAGTTAATGGATTGAGTTTGAATCTGTTTTTTAGATGTCATACTCATCCTCCTCCTTCCCAAAAAAAAAGAATTTGTTATTTATTTTTAAATGACATCTAGCTTTTAAAAATTTCAAATCAAAATTCTTTACTAGACTATAGGAGCAATATTTTAGTGTAGAGGTTTACACATTTTTCACTAATTATCTTATTTCTGCTTTTTCACTATGTTCAAGGTTGATACAGTCTTCAACCATTAAAGTGCATAAGTAGAACAATAAATCCATAGTCGAATGAGTGTAGCATGGGAAAGCATTTATTTTAAATAACAAATATTTTTCCATATAATCTTTTGGGTCAATCCACATGTTATATATCAAAGGTTGTTTATTGACTTTTTGATATGTTACCTGTCAAGTGCAAAAAAAACCTACACCTCAGCCCCAAAACATTGGCATTGAATGTTTTTATTCGGTGGTGAATAATTGTGACAGACTATAGACCTATTGATTCACCTTTTGTGTACGTGTACACACACACACACACACACACACACACAAGGTTGATCAATGTCATGTACATATGTGCATATGTATGTATGCTATTTTTCCAGCATAATCTCATTCTTTGAGTACTCTTAATTATATAAATTGAACATTACACAATGAACATTTCAGATCAAAATTCAGCTAATAGCTACATGCCAAGCTATGGATATATTGATCCAGCTTCATAAACAATAAAATAAACTATATTACTATGAATATGAGACCTGCTTAATTACTTTATTTTGATTTCATACTGTTTTGTCTTAACTGTTCAACATTGTTATAAAGCAATTATAATTTATTGTTGATAACTTTGAAAAGTCTTTAACATATCCAACACTGTTTGGACATTTAAATCATGTCTTTGTATATTTGCTCTTATTAACACAACATTTCAGCATATTCATTCTTCAGCCTCCATCATATATAATCTGTGAAAATAAAAAGAAATCTCTTAACTGTACAAACAGGCAACAAAAATTTCCTATTAATGTACCCATTGAACTGGTTTTTGTTCACAGCAACAGGTACACAAAGTGCCTAGCTGATTCCAAACAACACTGAGGTGGGCTCCACAATACTCAACACTTTGTTAAACAAAGAAAAGCATATAGTTTTGGAATCCATATTAGTCTGACTCCTGCACATGATTGTTTGATCCTTCATGCCCCAATGATGCTTTCTCTCAGTTGTCTTGATTTTATCCCAGAGAGGGTAATGTGTATCCTTCTTCCACTATAGTCAACCATATTAATTTTTTCCACCTTACTTTTAATTATAGCAATCTTGTGTTTCTCAATTCTGATTTTAAAAGGACTGCTGAGATGTCTTATATACTTTGTTACATATACAAGTATATTATAAAGGCATTTTTGTTAGACTTTTTTCTTGTTAGGAGCCAACTATAATAAGACAGAAATGGAGGATTTATTATTAGATAACATTGATCTTATAATGTAGACAGGTCTGTCCTGCTGTCCCTTCTACATAAGGAATGTTTGCTGTAGCAACATAGTCATACTGGATGTTCTCTTTCTTTTCCTTATCCTAGAAACAGACCATGATAGTTATATTGAATTTAATCTGATGAGGGCTAAAGAATAGTAGTAACAACAGCAAATAAACAAAGACATTTTGATGCCCAAAGAATATTGGATTTAAAACAATAAAATTAAGAAAAATAGTCAGGAATTAATAATTAAAATAGTACAAATTTCAAGTAACTTGATAAGTCAATCATTTAATATTAATGAGAAAGTAGCATATTTCAAGGTATTTCTACACATATCTATTCCAACTTCCCTTTTAGTTTTCTAAACATTCTGCAAAGTTCTCTTTAGAAATTTTCATTGACTGCCTAATTTGCATTCAATTTAATCTTATGTTCTGAAATCTCCTTTTCAACTTTAGTTTTAGGAAAAGCTAAAATTTGCAGGATGCCAAATCTGGATTTTGTGCGGTGTTGACACACACTGAGAATATATTAAAATGGCTAGATATTTTCTATCTTTGGATCTTCTAATTATTGCACTGTGAAGATCTTCTAAAACATCAGATTCCCAACTAATTTTGAAATATTGGTGTGAAACACTTACCTGGGTTTGCTTATTGCCTCATTACTAAAAACTGCCTTGATCATTCAAATAGTTTCTGTGGCACTGTGAATGCAATGGTCATACAGTATAAAAACTCACTCACTAGTGACTTGCTGTTGATTCATGAAAGAATTTCTTCTAATTGGTTGTCAGAGTAGATCATACAATTGGTTCTGAAGATATAGAAGATGGCAAAATACATTGTGAACAAAACTTCTGTTGTCAAACAGAAACTAAAAATGTGTATGGGTAAATTTTGAAAGCATTCATGCTACACTAAAATACTTAACACATAGACTTCTATATTAATAGCTTTTACTTTGATATTTTCTAATTATAATGTTGATAGATGATTACATTAACAGATATTTTATTTAGTAAATTTAAAATATATTCTAACACTTTTTGTTTATTTTTTTATTTGAAATGTTATTTAAATTGTTAATTATTTTTTAAAATTTATTTTTAAGGAGAAACTAATTGCAATTGTTCTGGGAATGTTGCGACAACATAATTTTGAATTTGTTAATGTCCTAAGAGAAGAAGCTTTTACAGCATTGAAAGCTACAATAAAACAGGTAATTATGCAGGTATGGTACTATTTTTTTCATTTTGTGGATGACGCACCTGAAGATATTCTTGCACTAATTTTGGATGCATGGAGGCAGGGTCTAGGGAAGATGGCAGCAACTTGGTAACTTTCTTTCTCTTTTGTAACCTTTCGGTATTTATATATATCTATATACACTACAGTTCAAAAGTTTGAAGCCACCCCCAGAATTAGCATGGGAGGAAATTGACAGAAGATTGAAAAAAAAATAAAAAAGGTCTCTTAAAGTTATTAAAAAAAAAAAAAAAAAAAAAAATGAAATCAATTATCAGTCTTATAATTTTGCAACGAATGCCAGCAATTAAAAAGAGGCTGAAAGAGGATATTTTGCCGAGACTATAATTTAATCATTTTCTACTTTTTGTCATAAAATTTCTAATTTAAAAAAAAAAAAAAAAAAAAAAAATAATGTCTCACGTTTTTTTTTTAATCATGTATAATATTTTTCTCTTTTTTTAAAAGTACAAAACAACTACTTTAAAAAATTACTAGAGGTGGTCTCAAACATTTGAACTGTAGTGTGTGTGTGTGTGTGTGTATATATATATATATATATATATATATATATATATATATATATATATATATATATATATAAGGGTTCCGTGCGTCTTGGAAAATAAAATGTAAATTATCCAGGGCTGCAAAACCCTGGAAAATGGAAGTTTTTTTTTTTTTTTTTTAAAAAAAAAAACCTAGAAAATGTTTGTATTTTGTCCTAGAAAATTTAAATTATCTGAGAATCTCTCTCTCAAATATTAAATTAATGTTATTGTTAGCAAATATACTCTGGATTATTTTAAACATAACTTGGGTTTGATATTTTACATTCAAAACTGGATATTTTTTAAATAATGCGTTTCAAATTTCAGGGTGAATATAAGAATATAAAAGATTATTTCCCTTGGATTTCGGTTTCAGTTTCAATTTTTTATAGTAAACAAAACTGTGTCAGAAGAATTATGAATACAAATTATTTTTCATTTATTTTTTTGTTAGTTTAGAAAACGACTCACTTGAAGAATTAAATATTATTAGGTGAATTAATTGTAAATGTAAGTATGAAACTTAATCGAATATTTTCATTCAAAATTTAGCTATTACAAGATAAGTACCAGAAAAAAGGTTTGATTCAAAATAATATTTACTTTTGTTTTTAACTTATATATCTAATATTTGTTTAATTTTAAATTAGTGCTTCTAGTGTTAGTGTACAATAAGTAGAAACAATTTTTACATGTTTAAAAGAAGATTTGCCATTTGTCAAAATTACTTTATTGAACTCTAATGTAGGGATTATTTACTGAAGATATTTTAGCTAAAAATATTTCTTAAAACAGGCAGAGGGTGGTTGAACCAGAAAAGGTGAAAATGGACAAAAGCTCATCAAAATAATAATTTAATAACACAATTAAAAAATTATATTTTTATATTTAAATTGTTTAATTATCAACAATGTTTGCCAATGTTCTTTTCTTCTTGACAGCAAATTTCTAATTTCATTTTTAATGGATAACATTTTTTCTGATACCTCATAAAAAATAAATGGTTGTAGGACAAAAATTGAAACAGACAGAAGCTGGTAGACATTCCCTTTTAGAGGAATAACTTTAACATTGTTAAAACAACTTTTTTTTTTTTTACTTAAATAAATGATTTATGCTTTTAGGTTGAAAAATAGTACCTGATGAAATATCTTGGGTTCAGTTGATGACACCTGATTTAATGGATTGAATAATAATGGGTTTTGCTACAAGCACCTTTATAGCTGAATTGGCATAAATGAACTGTAATCAAGATTTCAAGTTAAATTTTTCTTTTGTCAAATAAGTAACCAGAGATTAAAAAAAAAAAAAAAAATAAGAAACAGAACACAAAGTAAAAATTTGACTTGGATTTACTGAAAATAAAGTGCTACATATAAAGTTCTAGCAAGAATGCTGAGGTTAGTCTACTTATAGCTTTGTAATATTTTAATTCAAACAAAGTGGTATCTAGAATGGTCACTTTCTGCATTAATTTTGCAGTAGGCATTGAATTTTGCAAGAAGTGTAAAGTCCTGATTTTTTTAAAAAATTTTTTATTTTTATTTAAAAAATTTTTTTTTTTTTCAGCCTTTTTTGCCATTGTATCTGCTTCTTGCTGCAATACTTTGATGCTGACCATTATTTTATTTTTTTATCTCTTTATGGACACTTTCAGAGCTGAGGTCTTTCCTTTTAATGTTATTTGTAGATTCTTTTTCCTTTTTCTTTTCCTCCTCCAACTAGTATACATCATTCTTGAAGATTTGCAATACTGTATTAGGGATTTGTGTATTAATTTTAATGGTCCATCCAACAACGAATCTGGTATAAACCTTAGAAAAATCAGTGTCTTCTCTTTCCGGTTTCCTTTCAAAATGTCCTTGTTTATGGAGTATCCCCTTTCAACTGCTACTTACCCATGTGACAATGTGAAAAGGTTTTTTGGGGTTTTTTTGGGGGGGGTTTCAGTAACTTTCACAGATTTGTGTATTCTACTTTACCTCTTAATTTCCTAGAAATGTGTCTACTCAATTCTTTGAAGAATTTAAATCACTGATTTTTATTTATTTATTTTTTTTATATAATTGGACTCTGTCATTATGAAAATCTGTTCTGAGTTGAAAAATAAAAAAATGCAATAAAACTAAGACATTATATAATTAGGGAAGTTTTTAATTGCTTTTCTGAATGATATATATTAAAGACAATATTGTCTGAAGAAAAAAATCTTTTTGATGAAAAATGTATTTTTACAAGATTTGTTTTCTTTTTTTACAATTTTAAATTGAATAATTTATAAAGTTTTTAAAACTTAAAATTCATTTTCAACGAGATAACTTCTAGAAACTATTAAGTAAAACTATATTTACTAATCATATATCATAAAGCTTATTAAAATCTGACGACCCTGAATATTTTTAAAAGAATTTCAATTTGTTTTTGTATGTGTCATTACATACAGAATAACAAAGTATGGATGTCCAAACCTATAATGTTATTAAAAGGTCATGTGTTTTAAGCGTTGTCCCTCCTTATGGAGGTGGTGGACCCTCTTATGAATTTTATCTTTTGCTCCACCATACTTAACTATGAACACATTTGGTGTTCAATCGGCTGTCAATAAATCAATTAATATGTCAGAAAAACAAGATTCTGTGCTTAAGAAATGCTTGTATACAACATTTTATGCTATAAATAAATAATATTTCTTTCTAATTAGATTAATTTAACTTTAAATTTGCTAATTTTCCTCAAATAACATTTCAGAAATATATATTTTATTTTTGCAAGATTTTTAAAACTGAGAATTAATTTGTTTAAAAATGTGTCAAAATGGACGATCAATTTTACTGAAAAAAAATCTATTCCAGTCAATATAATTTCTGTTTGAAATACACCATAGAGAATTTTGCTTACAGGAAATAGTAAATTTTAAATCCTTTAGCCTTCAATTAAAGCTAAAATGAAAGTTTCAAGAAAGCTTTTTCATTTTTAAAAATTAATTTTAAACCTTATGTATACTGAATTAGTGGAGATATCTATTTTTGTATATGTTAGTCTGTTATGTTAACTCTTGAATATTCATGATGAGGTATAGTTTTTTATCATTTTTATTTTTTCATAGTAGCCCTTATGAAGACTTCTACACAAAATATTTTGAGACTATTAATCCATTAATGTCCATCATAAAATCTAGTATTATAAAAATCTGGCATTAATTATAAGTTTCTACCTATAGCCCATTAATATCCTCCATTTTTCCTTTCGCAACATTTCTTTTACTCTTTTACTCTTTTTTTCTTTCTCTTCTTTTGTATTCATTGTTGGACTAAGGATTTTTACATTCTGAAAACATCTTGGCTAAGCTGTAACAATTTTTGTTTGGCCACCAAAGAAACTTGTAGTTTAGTATTATCCTCATAGTTTAGATTGCTGTTCATTAATGACTGCCTTCAAAATGCTCAAATCAACCATTTTGTTTTTATCTAGAAGGAGTTCAGAGATAATTTCCTTCTATTTTTAACATATAAACAACACTACCTTCTTTGGATGAAAACTGATATGGTTAGGGATGCTTTTGCTTGTCTTCCAGTTTCTTCCATTGTAAAACATTCACTTTTCATTGCTTATTGCATTTTGTTTAAAAAATGTAACATTTTCATTATCTTCAAGTAGTGAACTGCACACAGAATGATCAAGTAGTATTTTTTAACTTTATGTAGAAGCCATTTACATAAAAAATATTTACTAATAATTAAGCTGATGCAAATGATTTGAGATATGTTGGCTTTCTTCTGTTTCATATAGTTTATATTCATTAGTATCTCTTTATAAGATTATCTTCACCCTCGGCTAATCTACCTGACCCTGGAGTATTGTTTAGTAAGAAATCTCCAGCACAAAACATAGCAAACCATTTTTTCACAAATTTAATAAAAATAATTCTGATACATTCAATCAAGTGATATTGCCAACAAGACAACAAAAGCAGATACTTTCGTTTTGACCAATGCATTTTTTAATATGACTGAAAGAAATTTTATTCAATTCTGCATAAGTGATGTATGTACCATAGGGACTGAAATAACTTATTTAATCAATAAAAACTTTATTTTTCACAAGTCACTTATATTTTCATGCAAAATAAATTCTGTTGATTTTGTACTTTAGCAAATTTATTTTGATTATATTTTAAAATTTTCCTTTCAGTCTGTGATAGAAGCCGTAGCTACAGCTGATGACATAGATACAGAGGGAAATGTTGGAAGGTAAACAAGAATTTCTAACAGGCAACAGACATGATTTATGTCACATTATTATATCAATAACAGTAAATTTTACCCAATTAAAGCAGTTTGTAATGACTATCAGTTAGTGTGTTTTCTGGGGTAACTGGTTGTACGCTCCCTGAGTACCCGTAGATTATTTCAATCAGTCAACTGGTCAAGTCCTGCTCGCTGCCCACGCTGTGTTAGTTTTTAGATCCAGTAAGCGGGGTGTTGTCCATACGTTCACGGTCGACTGGGGATGTGGACACGGCTGTGAGAGTTGGCGGTAGGAAGTTTAGAATGTGGCAAAATAAAACAAGAAATAATATCTGCAGAAGGCAGACAACAATGGGGGAAATATTGACGTCTTTTATATAAGAAGATAACAACAGAACAGAGGTTACAGGGAGAATAAAAACATTTAACATAAATGAGAAAAGAAAAAGACAAAATGCATCCAGCGAATTCCCAACAGAGAGAGGGTTTGTGTGTGATAAACGCATATTGAATCGCCTGGGGGAGGTTTATGACTAATAGTCCAGTCTCATACAGACTTCTCAGAACAGGGGGGGGGGAGTCTTCTTTCTCTCTTCCAAAATTCTCCCGCAAATCTCTCGACTCACTGTGATGATAGTCTTGTGACTCTCTCGACTACAGTCTGTTTCCCCGACTCTGCTTTATTAGCAAAATCTCGAGTTAATATAGAAAAAGGATCAGCTGATCACAATTGACTCTTGGCTCGGCATGCAGCTACCATGAGTGCCAAAAACTATCCCTTGACATGTAAACCGATTCTCCAATTATTTACCTTATCTCAGTCACAAGTTCTTCTCGCTTCACCAAATTTATACTTTGGGATATCTAAACATTGATTCAACCTTTTAATCAAAACAAATACTGTTAAAGAAAACCAAATATCTCGCCCATCCCCATTGTTTACTAGTGACCCAGGTTTAAAACATTACCTCCTGCCCTGAGATCGTGTTTCTCATCGGTAAACACACATCTTAACCCAAATTGTACTTTGATATATAAACACCATTTCCATTTCCAGTCAATAAGTTATATTTGCATGTGTGCGTTCATGTGGTGTGTGTGTGTGTGTATAGAGGTATACACAAACATACTCGGTTACAAATATTTCTGTTAAGTAAATTGTAATCAACTTAAAGAAACTTATCTTTTTTAAAAGTGTTTTCTCTGTCTGATCACACTACTATTTCTTAAAATACTGTATATATTTTGATGTTATTGCTCTATTCATGTCAGTAACCATGGGTCCTAAAGAAATAGTATCTAGGGGCAAGCAAAAATTCAAAACTGCCAAAAAAGAAATTAATTTGTATGGAAACTGTGCCAATTTTACATAAATAGCAAGGACTCTTGTACTTATAAAATAACTTAATACTCTATTGACTATAATACTAGTGCATGCATAAAATAAAAGTAATAACCATGGCATTTTAAATTTTATGTTCAAACATTATATAATTTTCAGAAGTCATTATCATTCAAAGAGATTTTTAAGCAATTGAACAATTTTTTTTTTTTTTTGTGATTTTTGTTCCCATAATGTTTCATCTGATCCATTCTATGAATTTTTTATGTCTCCTACCAGCATTAAAAATGATACCCACCACATAGTCCATTGTGCAAAGCAAAAAAACAAACAAAATTTAAACATTAGCAATAAAGCTTGTAAATGTTATTTTCTGCAACATTGTTTCATAATTTTTTAATCATAGGGCAATATTCTCAATTCTTTTCTTTGTTAAACAAAGAATTTAATACAGGGATATCCCTGTTGAGGGACAAAAGCTACACTGATATTTGCAATACAAAAGAAAGACAGTCTTCCTTCATTTTGGCTAGTACTCTTGAAGAAATCTGTGGAATGGATCAGCTGAAACAGTGTAGGAAAAACTGAATTATTGGATTGATAATGACTTTTCTCAAAAATAGAAAACACCTTTGGTAATGAGTTGGAGTGCAGATATTTGAATTTTATGTTTTAACAGATGTTCACTTATCCTTGTGAATATGAAATGATCCTATTGTATTTAAAACAAAAATAGTAACATTTTTGTCATTATTTTAAAGTTATTGTTTAGAAAATTATTTTTAATTTTAAAAATTTTGAATTGGCTAAATTAAGTTTTAATTTAATTTTGCATTTTTTCATTGAAAGTTTTTTTTTTTTTTACTTCTCTTTGTCTTCTAGACATTTTGTATTATGGATGCTATTACTTGTGTATATGTTTTTTCTTACTAATCAAAATAAAGTGGATAATTGCTAGTCTCCTGTTAATAGTGTCATGTCTGCACTTAAACTTCAAGCAGGAAAAGTTCTTATAGTATGGTATTGTTCATAGCCCACAGAAGTTATTTTCAAGTTTTAGTAAGGTGAATTTATTTTTAATACTTACACAATCCATTAATACATTATTTCCAGAAATGTGAAAAAATATTTTTGAAAATTTTTGGAATTTTTTTTTTTTAGGTAATATTAAATTAAAAATGTTAACTTGCATCATTACTAGATATTAAATTTGTCTTGATTTTAAATGATAGAAACATTCAAAGACTACTAATAACAATGTAAATTATTTTTTATTCTATTTATTTATTTCATTTACTATAAAATCTAAATGAAACTTTTCAGTTTGGCTGACCAAATGCGGCTATTAAACTATACACAGTGGATGCAAATGCTGAAAAATGTATTCCACAACATCCTCATTATTATTAACCGTGTAATGGTAAGTATAGATAAGATCTATTGGGAATAATACACTTGAAGTTTTTATATTTATTTGGTATTACATGTTCAACTCCTGTTTCCATAGCCAAACTGGATTAGTAATTTGGCTTGACGGTCAAAAATTAGATTATGAGATTAGCTTATCCATCATGACTCAATACTTTTTACACATTTATTGCACAGCTACCATATCTATATTTTCATTTTTTTTCCTCTTGTGCCATGTACATTTGAACACTAGTCCCCAGGTGCACCAACATCACTGAATGAAAAAAAAAGTAATGATGTTTAAAATTATCAGTGTGTAGCAGTGTTCATTTTACACTGGACTCAAGGATAAAACCTGTCAAATGCTTTGTCCTAGAATTAACAGATCTAAAATGTCACTCTGATGGTAACAGATGAAACATGTGGTGATGTTTTTCATTGTTTTCTGCTCTGCTATGATTATTTTCTGGACAGCATCTATAATGCTCTAGGTACCCTTTTCCTGTCTGCTGCTGAGCATACAATGCCAGCACACTCAATAGAGTCTGTGGTAAAAGATCATCTGCAGCTTCCTTTGTAAATTATTTTTTTCTGAGAGGTCTTGGTAAATAGTCACTACCTTCTTGACTATTGTGATGATATTGCTAGCCCAGGAGAGATCCTCTGCAATACATATACCCAGAAACTTAATTTTATCCACTGTCTCCACACAAACACCAATAACTAAAGGGACAGGTGCTGTATAAATATAGAGGATTGATTAGAAATACAAATAAATGGATATTTTGATGAGTTTAAGAGAAAGTTAATTTTCTTGATTTGTAAATACAATTTCTTTGTTACTAGTTAAATGTTAGCTAACATTTTTTTTTATTTTGATGACTAATTTAAACCTACTTTCAAAAATGACTATAGAAATTAGTGCATATTTTGTTGAGTCTTTACAATTAAGATTTTGCATGTCAATTTTGAAAACTATTTTTCTTATTGTTGTATTCTACTTTTACAATGAATCTGACATGGCTAGGTAAGTGGTATGACAACATTATAGACAAAAAATATGTTACATAAACATTTGCATTAGATAGCTACAGTGAATATACTAATTCAGAAGGTGCTTATTTCACATGTTTTGCAATAAGTTTAGGGTGCTAAAGACTGCAATTATTTTTAAAAAATATTTATATTAAAATCTAACAAAAATAGTTATAACATAGAATTACATAGTATAATTTTTTAAATTATATTTTATATTAATAAATACCATAAAATAGTGAAGTCCACCATAGCTTTGTGTTGGTAATTAATGAAGTTTATATTTTTGCTTGTGGCTGTAAATCTATTTTGATCAATTTAATATTTTTTAATCATGTTGTTGGATATTTCTTGTACAATTTGATTTGTAAGAAAATCTATTTTTGTATATGTAGTTTGTATTTAAAAAATATTGTTTCTAACTTTGTTATTTAGAATTAATGAATTAAAATATCTTATATTAATTTATTATGTTTATTTTCATTGTCGGATTTGTAATTTAGGTTCACCTTTTATTGCTAGAAAAGATTTAGAAACAACAAATTTTCTCCACTATTTTCATTATTTACATATATACAGCAAAAATGTAATTTAATTTATATTTTGATAAATAGTTTTCTTCATTACTATGTGATTTTAATCATTTAACAATAAAAGTAAAAAGGACATAACCTTTTGTAATTTTATAAAAGAAATTTCAAGAAAATTGCAGATGTATTTGAAATCAATTGCAGAAAGTTAACAAGGTTTTTAAGCCCAGATGGTTAATATATATATATATATATATATATAAACTCTATGGCATATTTGAGTGATGATCTAAGAATTGTGGTAAGCAACAGAAAGTGAAGTAAATATTCACAAATTAATAATTACAATTAGAAAAAATCCTTTATTTTCAACTTTTGATTTCTAATCTGTCATTTTATAGGCATTCCACACTGTGATTCGGGGAGTAATTCTCATAGCTGCAGGAAGGACAGGAAAAGATGCTGAAAAAGCTCTGCTACTTCCTGAGGAATGTTGTGGAAATAAAGATGATGATGAAAATGAAGTGCCAACAGTTGTAGAACCAGAAGATGAGGAGCTTTTGCATTTATCTGTGTAAGTTACTTTTTAATTTGATGTCTTTTCTTCTTAAAATTTCACATTGGATAATCTTCTGTATGTGTTATCTTGTAGCTCATGTATTATACATCGTGTAAGTATTTACTAAGCTTAGTATAGAACAAATCAATAAATGTGGGACATTGAGGATTGTAATGACTTCTGAGACATTGAGGATTGTAATGACTTCTGAGACAAGCTTGCTTAATATGTATCTTATATCTGATGATACTATCAATCTATCTCATATTTGTTTTTTTGTCCATTTGTCAAAGTAACATTTTCTTTTTTTTTTTTTCTTTTTGTGTGTGGGTGTCAAATTATGGACCATTACTTTTTCCCAATTGATGGATTTGCAAGGAGAAAGAACATATTAGATTGAAACAAAAGTTTGGTGTTTTTCAGTAGGTGAAATTTGAACATGTGACTTAATTTCACACATGACTGAAATTTAACAGCACATATACATATTAGGAAAGGTGACTTCTTTCTATGTGATTAGTGCATGGAATGTGAATTTGAAATGTTTTTATGTTAAGAGAAAATAGAGGAAAGTGTGATGCATTTTTGTTATTTGAGGCCTTTTATTTCTGGAAAGGAAAAACCCAATAAACAGCAAAAAAGATATGTGCTATTTATAGAAATAGTGCCATAGCCAGAAGTTCCAGGTCAAAGAAAAGAAAAAAAAAAGCCCTTTGGAGTCAGTCTTCAGACTAAGTAATACAGGCGTTGTGGAAAGTTGCCAAAGCATTACTTATAATATAAGTGCGATGAAGCATGTAAAAAAAACAAAAAAAAAAAAACGAACAAATATTTAGACCAATTGATCACCTAGAAAGATTCCAAGTTCTGGAAGGATGGAATCGTGAAGCTGTCACAAAGATGGAAAAATGTAGTGAAGCAAAATGGCATATATGTGATTGAATAAATCTATATATATATAAATATTGTTTTTGAAATTCACTTGAAAATGCTACAAACTGTTGTTCAGACCCAATATTTTTTTAGGTCTTTGAAAAAATAAAAGTGCAACCTTCCTTATAAAAACAATAGAGTAAAAGGAAAATTTTTTATGCTTTTTTCTTTTTATGTGCCATGTCATTTCAGGACATAGGTGATCATGGTTCCCCACCTCCCTCTGTCCCTTGCAACTCTCAACAAGTTCCTTACCTCTGCTACCTCTCCCAGACCATGTTCTGTCAACCAATAGCTTAATCCCACTAGGTATGTCATATGTTGTTTTCCCTTGTCTCTCTTTCCCACTATTTGACCCATGAATATCAGATTTTCCAGGCCCTCCTTCCTCATTATATGTCCCAGAAACTTCAGCTGCCTCTTCCTGATGTTAAGTATAAGCCTCCTTCTTGTTTGCATCCTCTCTAAGACCTCATCATTGCTCACATGCTCAGTCCATGATATTCTTAGCATCCTTCTGTAGAACCACATCTCAGTCACCTTGTATCTCTTCTTCATCTTTAAGGAAATTGTTCAACATTCACTGCTGTAAAGAAGGACAGATGTCATGTAACAGCTTGATATTCTTTTCTTTGTTACCAAAGAAATCCTCCTGTCTTGTAATACTCTGCCCAGTTTTTGGAATGCGTCCTTGGCCATCCCAATACATCTAAGGATCTCAGTGTTGCACTTACCATTCTCTGTTAAAATGCTTCCCAGATATTTAAACTTCCATGTCTGCTTGATTCTAGTGTTTCTGATCTGCAAATCACATTTCAGGCTCATCCTTTTACTGATGACCATACATTCTGTCTTCTTGTAGTTTATGTTTAGTCCCTTCTTCTCACTCTCTGTCACTACCTTTTGTAGGAGATTTTGTCATTTTTTTCTGTCTGCTACCAGTATTGTGTCATCTGCCTATCTTATGTTGTTAAGATAGTGGCTGCCAATGCTAAATCCTGGTAGTAGGGTTTCCAATTCTTTCAAAATTGCTTCACTGTATAGGTTGAACAGGACAGGTGAGAGAGAAGATGCATACTTACCTTACACCCCTTTCTTTTTTTGTATATTTGCTGAACTTGTTCCCTGTGTGCATGCATGCTGTTTGCTGCCAGTATAGGTTCTTGATTATTCTGATATCTTTCCTAAATATATCAAAGTTGCTGAGCAGTTCCAGCATATCCTTGTGGCATACTTTTTCAAAGGCCTTTGCATAGTCTATGAAACATAGGCACATGTCCTTCTGCATTAGTATCGCTCTTTCTGATAATATTCTGGGCATGAATATCACATACCTTGTTCCGGTGTTTTTAACAAATCTGCACTGTTCTTATCTTATCTCTGGCCTGATTCTGCTGTGTGCTCTATTCATCAGAATACAGATGATCAGTTTTGTCACATGACTCATTAGGCTTATTGTTTGGTGGAATTCGCATTTGTTTGTGCCTGGTTTCTTAGGCATAGCTATGAAGATAGATCTGCTGAGGTCTTCCAGTATATCCCCACTGTTGTAGATTTCGTTTGTTATTTCGGTGATATTGTCTATGCCAAAGTCATTGAAGGCTGTCAGAATTTCCATTACAATTCTGTCTGGCACAGCTGCCTTGTTTCTGTTCAATTTTAACTCTAGTTTTTACTTTGGTTTTCAGATTTCCAGGTCTGTCGATAGTTCTGTGTATTGCTGGTTGTTCCCTTTCATCGTGGAAGAGTTCTTCAATATAACTGCTCCAGTGTTGAAGAATTTTTTCCTTCTCTAATACAAGCATTCCATCCTTTGATTTTAGGCAGCCTGTTGACAAGCATGTTCTTCTGTCCTGTTAGTTACCTTATATGTTTGTGCATATCTCTTTTGTTGGTAGTACTCAATCTTTCTATTTCTGCACATTTTTTGTTTAGCCATTCTTTAGCTTGCCTGCATTTGGTGCTTATTTCATTGTGTAATTTTCTGTACTCTGTTCCGTATCTTGGCAGTTTTCTATCTGCTTTCCATCATGTCATCAGTCTATTTTTTTCTTCTTCGTCCTCTCTCCTTTGGGATGATATCATTTGCCGATGTCAGTACAGTGTTTCTTAGTGTGTCCCACTCAAGTTTCCATTGTGTGCCTTGTATCTTTTCACATTGTCCATATATTTTTCTGTTAGGTTAGAGTTGCTCAGGAGTTGTACTGCAGTTTGGGTGCTGCATTAGGCTTCTTCAGTTTCTGCAGTTTCACTCTTAGTTTACATATGATAATGATCACTTCTGCAGTTGGCACTTTGGTAGGTTTTGCAGTGAATCATTGCATCCTTGAATCTTTTGTTGATGGTTATATAATCAATTTGGTTTTTAGTTTCTCCTCCTGGAGTCCTCCATGTCCATAGTCGTCTCAGATGTTCTTGGAACCATGTGTTGGCTATTACCTGGTCATTGGCTGTGTGCCATTGGATTCATTTTTCTTCATGTTTGTTGCAGGTTCCTAGTCCGAATCTTCCTGTTATATTATATACTTCAAATTTGCATGAATTTCAAACAAAATAATTGAATTTATTAAACAGTTTGTGTGTGTGTCTTTAAATCATGAAAATTAATTACATATTAATTTCATTGTATGTGTGTCTGTGTGTGAAAAAGAGCAAATATACTGACATTAAATAAATGTAGTTTTATCATTTCTATCTACCATATACTAACTGACTTACTGGTTGTTGCCTAATTGTGATGATTAATTTCTTATGTTCAGCTTTAAAAAATAAATTTTGGAAAATGAATGAGTGATTGATGGTCTATTTATATTTTATTGCTTAGTCATTCAAATAAAGTTTTTTCTTCTCTGAAAGTAGCAACCACCTTGTCATTTAGATGACAGCTTACTAGTAAATAACAATAAACAACATATAAAGGGAAGTAAGCAATGGTGATATTGTTATAGTAAAGTATAAATGATTGCCAAAATGTTTAAAACTATTTAACTATGACAATTTCATGAATACCATTTCATGATATATTTAGATCTCTTAAATGTTTTGTTGTAGATAAACGGAAAGGGATTTTGCTTGGGCATCATAAAAGTAACTTTATTGGGATCAACATTTATTTTTGTTTATAAACTTAGAATGGATCATTAATTCTATAGCTTAACATACAGCAGAATATTGCTATGAAGTTTTTATGATATAATGTTTGATCATTATTATAAGAAGCACAGGAAGTGCATTGATAAGAGGATTGCTTTTTGGAAAATGTTTGTCAATTAATTTGAGAAATTATGGCCTAACTTTGTACTAACTAATTTATTAAGTGGAGGTGTTTTCCAGATGATCTTTTTATTTCTTTTCTTTGAATTACCATCATATTCTCTAAACTGATTTTCAGTGGACTTATAACCACTTTTCATAAGAACTCTATTGTTTCTCAAACACATCTTTGTTCAATGAGTGTTTGCTAATTCTACATGCTACAGAGGAGAGAATATGTCGGATTACAGATGGTGGGCGATTGGAATTAGGGTAGCTATAGATTGGGTTGGCATTGTTTTTCATATAAGGCTGAAAATTGTCATAGACTAGATCTAATGTTATATCGAGAAAATCAACTTGTTTGGTATTAGTACTTATTTTAACCTTAAGATATAAACTTTTAAATTCCCTATGAATCATTTTTCTTAGTTTATCAACTTTCATTTTTATAGAGTTTTTTACAACCATAAGACCATCATCTCTATATAGCCCTATACTATCTAGAGTAATCTTCTCATAAGCAGTAAGGTTATACAAAATATATAAACCAACCAGATCAGAAGACTCTGCAGAATCCAATGATCCTATAGAAATGTCAAAGTTATCATCAGAATTTTTTATTCATAATAAAGAACAATGTGTAAAAAATTCTGATGATATGAATTTGAAAACTGTCTTTGCTTTTAATTCTCTAATTGACTTTTGATTTATTTTTTCTTAGGATGTCCTAAAAATGTACATTTCATATAATGCCGTATTAAATGATTGTTTTTTTTTTTTGCCTGATTATTGTCAAAGAAGTACTATATTTGATGGTATTATTGCTGACTCTTCTCCCTTTTGGTATGAAAATTTTTTTTCCTTTTGATAAGAAACAAATATATAAAAAATTTTTTTTTTTCATTCTTTAAATCATCAGACTTTTTTTTTTTTTTTTCTCTAAACAGCAGTGAAGATTTGGATGTTATGATCTCAGAAGCAGAATTTTTGGGAACTATTCAGTGTTTGAAAAAAATGCTGTGTTCTGTTTGTGACCATGCACATGATCGTTGTGTAAAATTAATGGTAGCTCGGGCAAAGGTAAGAAAAAAAAAATAAAAAGATTATTCTTTGTGTAATGAAACTAAATTACTAAACTGGTTTATGGAATACAATGAACATAATTTCACTTATTTAACTGAATGCATATACATAGGGTTTAAGTTTTGTTATTGGTCTGTTTAGCTTTTTCTTAGATAAATAATTTATGATCTTTGTGTGTGCGTACATACATTATTTGATTTTATGAGTGGGTGTTGAAAAGTTCTTTCTCTAGCTAAGAAAATTTACTAAAAATTCAGATATTTTTTGAAAGTGGGCCAGAATTTTAAATTTTCAGCACATGTCTCATATACAGTGTGGGGAGGAAACATATTTGTACATACAAATTTTAATTCATTGTATTTCCATCTAATGAATAAACATATATTTTTCATATAATTAACTGTACACAGATGCATAATAACTAAATATGCATAGAAAAAAAAATTAATTTAATAGAAATAAATCCCATTTATCCATTTTAATCAGTGAAAAAAGTATTCATACAATACAAAAAAGAATACATAATCTTCATTTAATACTTTGTAGAATAGCCATTATTCCCTTCTACAGCAACCAACCTCTTCTTGTAGTTCTCAATGATTTGCAAATTTTAGTTGGTATTTTGTTTCATTCTTCTTTGCATATGATCTTCAGATCAATGATATTTGGAGCTCTTGAATGGATTTGAATTTTCAAATAAAGCCACAGATTCTCGATTGGGTTTAAATCTGGGAACTGACTTGGCCATTTCAGGATATTTACATTATTTTTAGCAAGCTATTTTTTTGTAGATTTTGCAGTGTATTTAAGAACATTATCTTGTTGGATGATGAAATCAGGAGGAAGTTCAAGATTTTCAAACGAAATCATTAAATTTGCTTCCAAAACATTTTGATATACTGTGGCATTCATACTACCATCTATTACTGATATATTGCCAGTATCATTTTCAGAAAAACATCCCCAAGCCATTTCCAAATTTCACTGTTGGAACTGTGTTCTTTTGTTTGAAGGCATTGCAATCTTTCCTCCATACATGATTTCTAGAATTACATCCAAAAAACTCAATTTTGGTTTCCTCCATCAATATTACTCTGTCCCAATATGATTTTTCCTTATTCTTATATTCTCAAATGAATTTCAAACCTGGCATCTCTGTCTCTTTTCAATAGCAGTGGAGTTTTCTGAGGTTAGTGTGACTTTAGATTGTTCTTATGAATTTCATTTCTTATTGTCTGTTTCATGACACAGATTCCTGATGAAAGCAAATCATCCTGCAACTCTTGACGAGCAACCATTGGATTTTGTTTAATTTGACACATTAATTTCCTCAAAAATTTTGCAGAAATCCCATGGAACACCCGTTCTTTGGCTTTCAGCAGTTTTGAGTTTTTTATACCTTGCAATGAATGGTAGTAAATGGAATATTAAGGTTGTTTGAGATTTTCCTGTAACTTTTACCTTCTTTTCAGAGCTTAACAATTGGTTCTTTTTGTGAATTTGTCAATTTTTTACCTCTTGTTATGATGAAAAACTTTCTTGCATGAATATCAATATGTTAGTAATTTTTAGGCTTAAAATGACTACAGATAACATTATTGAAACATTCTACTTTAATAATCTAAAGTATTAAATCAATTTAAATGTTTTAAAATCTGAAATTTGCATTGTATGAATACTTTTTTCACCAATTAAAATGGATAAATGGGATTTATTTCTATTAAATTAATTTTTTTTCTTTTTTCTATGTATACTCTGTTATTATGCATCTGTGTACAGTTAATTATATGAAAAGTATATTTATTAGATGGAAATACAATGAATTAAAAATTTGTATGTGTATGAATATTTGTTTTCTCCCCATTGTATATTGACAAATATTAATGAACTTTCCTCTGTGGTACCTAGACTTTATAAATTTAAGTGCAGTACTAGATTGGCTGCAAGGTCTCATTTTACAGTTGAAATGGTTAGATGTAACTGTAAGTTTTATGCTAACAGTTGCTTCTTGTGCACTTTTCAGTTGTGAAACTGTCTTCCGTCTTGTTTTCCAGTCAAGTGTGATCTTTAAAAATTTAAATGCAATGTCAGTCGTATTCTGTCTTCTTAATTCCTGTTCTTTTATTGTTTTCTCTTAATGTATTTTTACTCATATTCTCTCACACTCAGTAACCTCTTGCATCTTGTCGTTTTAAATCCTTACTTGGGGTGAAATAGTCAAAAAAAGAAAAGAAAAAAGGGAAACAAGGTGGAAAGAAATAGATTTGATTTATATGAACTCTTAAGATTTACGTGCTATATATACTAGAAACATAACCTGTAAACTCTATCAGACTAATGGTTTGTAACACATTTGGTTTTTCAAAAGGACTTCATCAGACTAAAATAATGCTCTTATTGATGGAATTATATATGCATAGGTAAAGGGCAATAATATAAACAAACTTTTGGAATGCTGAAGATGTAGACATTATAATTACAATTTCTGTTCAGCTGATGTGTCTAGGCATATAGCTTAGTTGGTTTCATCCAGCTTCCCAATAATTTTGTTTTTATCTCTATTGTTTTTAATTATCCCACATTGTGATATCTGTACAACTATTAAAACATAATATTGTATGGTATAAAATTTACTATGAAAATATCAGAAATTAATTCACTTTCTATACATTTTCACGTTCGTAAGTTACTTTTTCTTTTAATTAAAACTGCATTTTTCAAGTTGAAATTATGATTACTCATTACAATGGACAAGTATTAAGTATTTAATAAAAGATCTTTTGTGTTTATATATTTTATTTAAATACCTAGAAGTTTCACCAGTGTATTTCCTGTGAAATTTATTAGTCTTGTGAAAATTTCTGCTTCAGGTTTTAGGTTTTCTTTTGTATAAAATCTCTGATTTTAGAAGTAGTTGCAACAAATTTTATGTTTATGCTTAGATAAATTCTTTTTAAATAATCATGAATGATGAAGGAAAGAATTTTACATAAGTATTTATTTTATATCATTTCCTTTTTATTTTATTTTTATTTCCTATCAACTAAATAAAAAGGAAATTATATGAAATTATTAGGATATTGGAGGAGTTTAAAACGTTTTATTAATGTATTTCTCTACATTTAATAAAGGGGTTAAAAGATTAGTTAATTATGAGGACAAGTCCTGGATTAAATTAATAGAATATCACCCTAGAATACCTAGGATTTTTTGCTATCCAAAACACACAAAGTAAGCATTCCAATGAGACCTTTCATATTGGTAGTGCTCCTCACAGAATAATAAAAAATCAGAGCAAAAGTTTTAACACCATTTCTTGGATCAATTAATCCATCACATAAAAATTTCAGGCAATCGGTTTGAGAGACTAAGGGGGATAAATTTGATTATCATATTTATCCCCCTTAGTCACTCAAAATAGTCTAATTTAGGTATCAAATCCCTATACACAAATGTATCTGTTAACAAATGCTTGAATAAAAAAATGCTTCTAGTACATCTAAAAATTAATCTTTCCCTCTATCAATAGATACTCTTGTCAATGATTTTTATATGCAGAAATCTGGCTTATCAATGGAATTGCCTCTTAGTAGTGTTTTAGTGACTGGTCCTTTTCAAAATATTTTACCTCAGCAAACAACATTTGTTGATAATAAATCCCTGCAAACAATATTATCTGTTCTTGTAAATAAACTAAAGAAAATTGAACCTCAATAGAATTTACTTGTGAAACACAAACAAACAATATTAAACCATTCTTATAATGATATAAAAGTAAGTTTCTATCATAAATCTAATAATAAAAATAATCTCATAAATTTCTCTTTGCACCATAACAAAATAAAATTCAGAATAATTATTGGCTTTTGTTTAAAAATACTTTGATTTTGTAACTGTTAATATTTACTTGATTAAAAGAAATACATTGAAAATGCTTTTAAACTCCTCCAATGTTCTAATTATTTTATATATAATGGAAAGAGGAAAGCCTGTCAAATTTATGAAAAGAAAAAATATAAATAACATAAACAATGTCAATAAAATTAGATGCATATTACTGCTTACCAACTCAGTTATGACTATGATTGAAAAGAATTATATAAAAATATTCAATAAATCAAAAGTTCAATGCACTTGTCTCATTAACTGATTCCAAAGTTTCAGATATTCTATATGTCTATTGAAATTTTTATCCGACACACACACACACACACACACACACACACACACACACACACATACATATATATATATATATATATATATATATATATATATATATATATATATATATATATATATATAATAAACTTGGAATAAATGCTAATCATAAATTTGAAATACTTACCACAGAGTTTTTGTTAAAAATGTAACCATATTTAAATTTAGAACTGGCTAAAATCTATTTTTAATATCAATATATATATATATATATATATATATATATATATATATATATATATAGGCACTAGACTATATATATATATATATATATATATACACAAAAACATACTTTTTGTTACAACTATTTCTAAAACAAAGAGAATAAATAGAAAACAAAATATCAATCTGAAACAGGAATTTACATTATAGATTCTAATAAACATCACAAGAAATATTTAATTTAAATAAAAGAATATATAAACACAGTAGGGATCTTTTATAAAACAACACTCTCAGCACATTAGTTCATTGTATTGAATCTGGCCATAATTTTGACTTACAGAAAGCAGTTATGAGAGAAAGTAAATTATTAAGGAGAAAATGTATAGAAAGTGTACTAAGTTTAAGTTTTCCACAGTAAATTTGTGTCCTGGTTCTTATCAGATTTCAGTTTTCTACAGCTATCACAATGTAGGCTATTTAAAAACAACAGTAATTTATTTTTTTAATGCATTGGGGAGCTGAATGAAGGCAGCTGTACATCTAGACATTTTTGATGTTAGGAAATTTGAAATTTAATATTCCAAATCTTCAGCATTCCTTTTTATTATATGATTATAACTGACGTTTTTGTTCATATTTTATCCCCTCTTAATATTTATATGCAATTCCATCAATGAGAATATTTTAACCTGAAGTCCTTTTGAAAGACAAAATATGTTAGAATTTTTCTATTTTGTCATTCAGTTATATTAACTGTTAATATTAATTCTCTACTTTTTGTACTATTTTTAATGGTTGAAAAATTAGACAATTCAGTTTTTATGAAGTAATTCTAAAATGTTCTCAAATGATATTTTTCTTTTTATCTTATTTTTATTTATTTTTTATTTTATTTATTTTATTTTTATTTTATTATTACATTCCAGATTTTATTTGTGCTAGGTAAGAGAAATAACTCTTTGATGTACAGGAATATGTATCAAATAGTTATTTCCCTTATCTGTCAGTTATTTCCCTTACCTATTCAGGACTAGGCATTATGTTGTTAAACCAACACCCGCTAGATAGAAGGCTTGTTCAATTAAACGTGACATCACTGCAAGTATCATAAACCGAAGAAAGGCTGCTGAAAATAAATAACTGTAGAATTTTTAAATATAGAATATTTTTAAATTACAATTTAAAAAAAATAATAAAGAGGAACCAGGGTTCGAATTTAATCTTAGAACTTTATTTAGGTAACTCCACTTGGTTGCGTAAAAACTGCATAGCATAATGAAAAAAAGGCCCCAAATTTAATAAAAAACAAAAGTTTGTCTTCAAAATGTTTGTTATTATTAAGAAGCGGAAAGATCAAAGTATTTTTATTTTTATTCTTTGAAATTTTTTACTCGTTTGTAGCATGTTGTAAATTTTGGTTAAAAATCTTTTTTTACGTCAGCGGCGGACCAAAGATAAAGGATAGTTTTTTTTTCTGTGTTTTTTTTTCCGGTGAAAAAACACGTTGATTTGGAAATTCTTACAAAATTCAAATAATTGTCGGATTTTAATGAAACTTTCAAGGCATATTCAGAATTGAATGAAATTATTTTTGAAATTTTTTTTTAGAAAATCTTGGTAAAAATTTTTCTTTTTTATATATACATATGTTACCACCCACTTACGTAATTTCATGAAATTTGGAGAAATTAAATTTTTATTTTTGTATTTTTTTTTATTAGGACTCTTTGGAGAAAGTAAACCATCAATTTTTTTTGTAAAACAGTTAAGTTTCATTGAAAATCTGCTCTGAATTGTAAAATAAAAAATGCAATAAAACTATGACATTAATTAGAAAAAGCTCTCAATTGCTTTTGTAAATAAGTTATATTAACGATATTATTGTCTGAAGAAATAAAATTATTTTCGATGGATAATGAATTTTTACAGAATTTTTATCATTTTTTTTAAATTTTAATTATAATAATATAATAGTTAAAAAATCCTTTAAAATTCTTCATTGCTTTCAAGATAGTGGTTTGGTGATATTGTTAAGTGAAAAGTACATTTAGGAATCAAAATTTAAAAAGCTCAAGTCATTTGTATCCAAATATTTTTCAAGAAAATTTTTAAAATATTTTTTAGTGGGAAAAAAAAAATGTTTCTAATTTCTACCTATGGGAATCTATACATGACATAATCCTTAAAAAGGTCATGTCGTTTGTGTCATATGACACTGCATTTATTTCACTTTTATGTCACTTCTGTTTTATCATTAATGTCTTTGCAAATCATCCCTTCAAAGTATCAAAAAAAGTTTTACTTTTCTTAATTGCTATTTCACTAAGTTTTTTTGTTTTATGTATTTATTTTGGCTCATACTTCAATTAATTTTTTGTTTAAGGTAGTAAACTTAAGAACCTAGAGATGAAATTCAAATTTCATAAAGCTTCTTGAAAACTTAACTAAAAGTCAATAAAGTATTAAATAATTGCTGAAAATATGGTAATTTTTAAAAACTAAAAAAATGGGTTCACTTGGATTATATAAATTTGTCATTTCTGGTCATCCATAAGAGCTGTCATCGCCTTGAGAGTTTCTTGATAAATCAATAAAGATCAAAGAAAGAGGGGACCCATTGTTAAGAAATTCTTGTATATTGTTTTTTTTTTGTGCTGTAAGTTAAGCAATATTTATTTCAAGTCAGATTAATTTAACTTTAAATTTTACAATTTTACTCAAATAATGTCACAAATCTATAATTTAATTTTGAAAGATTTTTAAAACTGGTAAATTTGTTTGTTTACAAATTTCTTAAAATTATGAAAAGGGACACTTTTTTAAAAAAATTAAAAAAAAAATCAAGCAATTATTTGATATTCCAATATATAATTTTTATCTGAAATACACCAGAATATTTTACTTACTGGAAATAATAAATTTAATCATTTAGCTTTCAATTAAAACTAAAATGAAATCTTCAAGACTGCTTTTTCATTTTTAAAATTTAATTTTAAAACTTAGGTATTGAAAATTCAGTGGAGGTGGTTAACTTTATTCAATATTAATTTATAAAAAAAAAACAAAAAACAAGCAAATAATATTATTATAAAAACGTTTTATTCCATAAAGTTATGATACTGACAATTGAAATTGACAGAATAGTTTTTCATATTATATGAAGAGCAGATCAGGGTTTGATTTCTACCTTACATCATTAAATAAATAAAGAATAAACAATAAATAGATTAAAAATCCATTTTTATTTTAATGATTATTTCATAAAGTCTACTGACACAGAATATTGTTTTATACTACAATTACATTAGAAAGGAAAGAAACCAAGCTTTGATTCTTACCTTAGAATAAACTTTATTTTCTAAAGGAAAATTATTAAAAGTTTTACATTTGATGCTATGTTAAAGTAAATAGTGTACGTTTCATTATTGATTTTAAAGACTGTAAAATTCCTTCTTATTTTGATTGTGTAAAATTATTTGAAAACTATTTTCTTTACAATAAAAAGTCAACATTGTTTTAATTTGGATGCTTTATTTTAAAAGATTTTTTGTGTAGAAAATAAGACAAATTTTAAATAATTGTAAAAAAAAAATGTTACATAGATATTTCTTTTTTTTTTAATTAATTTGTTTCTAGTAATCTTATTTTCCCTAGTTTGAAAATTATTCCAAAGAGCATTTGAAGAGCTCCAGACAAGCATTCTTTCTACTTTTTCAATACTGTGACTGCAAGCATTCACATGAAAAACATGATCATTATCTGCCAAAACATTCAAGGTCATGTGCATGGCTAATGTCATTTGATTTACTGAATAAAGAAAAGAAAAATTTTTGTCAATTTACCAATAACTATATAGTTATAGATTTGTAGTAGTATCACTAGGATATAGCAGAGAGACACTATATTAATTTCCTGAAAATAGCTGTTAATTTCAGGCATTTTGTCCTCATTATCACTTCCAGATATTCAATTCTTGCAAATGTTGCATTTTATTTTCTTTAAAAACTGCATAACAACAACCACCTGATATGTATAACAGGAACAACTCTGCATTCATTAATATCCTTATCTGTTACATCAACTTTGCATTCATTAGTATCCTCTGTTAAATTTTCTTCCCTTGCCACTTCACTGATATCATTCTGATTTTTTTTTACTCTCAAACGCTTGACATATTATATTGATTTCCACCAAGTTGCTGATACTAGCCAACTCTATCCTGATATGTTGGAAATTTATCATACATCATTTTCAATACTTCTGTGCAATATTTGTCCAGTTCTAGAATTGCATCAGTAGTATGATGCAAATCTGTGAAGATTTCATTTGTTAGCTTCCCATAATTTACAGCAATGATATTCCAAGATTCTAATACATTGAGAAGTATATAATTTTCATCATTTACTTTAAGTGGATTAGCAAATTTTTGTTAAGCATTTAGTTGGCCTAATATGTACAACATCTTTTGTACCATGAGAATTACACTGCTAGGCATACAATCAAAAGCACTGTTGCACTCATTGCTGTTGTTGGCTAAGCCAACAACATTAGCACTTTTATAATCAAAATGAGGTTTTATGTGAATTTTATCTACAAGTAAAAATACTCTGATGTATTTTTCCTCTACTAATTTAAACTCATTTTTAATATACACAATAAAATTATGTTGCTCAACTATAGGTTTCCTATAGATTGATAAGGTTAGTTTTCTGATGGTAAAATTATATTTTGGTGTCTCTTAACAGCCTACAACATCTAGTGGAGCAGTTATACAACAATGAAGAAAATATCATTTCTGTTGAATAATCAAACTTACTCTGTTATTAATTTTAGTTGCTTGTATATAAATTTAACTGCATAAAAATTGCACTAATAACAGAAAAGACATTACCAAATGTAATACAGCAAAGTAACACTTTGAGGTTTAGTTTGGCATTTTTCTATGTCCATTTTTTTTTTTCATGTTTTTTTTTTTCATGTTTTTTTTTTTCATGTTTTTTTTTTTTTCATATTTCCATAATATTTGTATCACTTACATGATCAGGAATCTTATCCTCTCTGATAGTATTAATTTCTGATCACATGTACTGTAAAATCAGGTTTAATTATAACAGATTGACTGATTTTTGGATATGGAAACTTGATGATGCAACATATAATAAGAGTTTCTTGCTGCCTCACTACTGTAGTAAATTTCTGTCAAGAATATTTAATTTTCCCTTTATATACCATTAATGCTGAAGAATCTCCTCTGCTGTTTATTAGCAATACTTTGATCTAAAGCTCTTTTAAGGGCAGAATTCCCCAGTTGAATTTTTCTGGACTTTAGTGACTGTCTAGAGGGGGTTAAATATGAGGGACAGTTTAGTAACATTCTAGAGATTGCACCTACATGAAGAATTGCTTTCTTAAGGCTAACACTAATTGTGGTACCACTTATCAAATGCTGATGTTTCTTGCCTTTTGTCCTCAGGTCAAAAATGTAGTACATATACCTAAAAAAAAAAAAAAAAAAAATGAATTAAAAGGGCAATTACACCCTATTTAAAATGCTTTTCAAAATCTAAGATAGTAAAAAAAAAAACATCTACAATAACATAAGGGAAAGTACCAGATGCATTGAGGGTAAAATTTAATTTAAAAAATACTGTCCATATTTTTATTGAAAATTTCATTAAATAGATAAAATAGTAAGTTTTGCAGGTGTAAAATTCAGTAACAAAATTCAAAACCATTTAGCTAGAAATACTAAACAAAGGCAAAATCATATGTAAACTTAAGAAAATTTTAAGTTTACATATATGCATATTTGTAGACGTTTTTATGGAAATATTTTTTTTCAAATAAAAAAATCAAACGTTTGTTTTTAATTGTTTAAAAATATCCTTAAGTATTTGTATGGAAAATTTTATTAAAAAAATGATGAGCTTAATAATTTCATCTACAAAATTCAATAAATCTTTTAGTTTTAATGGTTGAGACTACCTCATTACTTTGTTTTAATTTAAAATGAAATTAATTTAATCATTAAGTATTAATGCTTTTTACAAATAATATAAGAGAAATTACTCGCTTTACTATTTTTGTTTGGTACAAAATTTTCCCTTTTGATAGTATATCTCCATGCATCTGATAAATCTTTATCTTTTGGAAATTAAAATACATTCACTTTGGTCCATTTTCATAATATCCTTTACATTTTGGGACAGTACATTTTTTGGTAAATTATTTCACTGAAAATATTTGAAAATGTATTTACAAAACAAAAAAAGCCGAATCAAGAAAGCTCAAACAGTAAAGAAAGTATTTCTCTCAGTTTATACTACAGATACTGACGTCAACAAATAAGCTCCGCCCATCGAACTGGCCTTCTATCTAGGTGGTGTTGGTTAAACGCTATAGTCATGGGCAGGTAATAATGTGAAATTCGCTGAGGTTATTTCCCTTGCTTAACGTGCAAAGCGCGTGAAAGGAATGATGATTCAGTGATAAATAAAATAATATCAGTCAGGATTAACAGCAAATGCTTTTGACATTTTTTTATGCAATGAGAGGTCAATATATTACTACTATGATACCATAAAAAATGAAGTAATTCAGATCCCTATGTCTAAAAATATAACCTAGAAAGAATGATTACAGCTACTGGACTTGAGAAACCTATTTTCTTGAAAAATAGTTTTAAGAGAAAATTTTTTATATATTTCAACAGGCAGTAGTACAAGCTACTCAGTTAATGAATGCTGAATGTTTCTTTATGTGGAATCAGCTAATATTATAATTACCATGTTGCTTTTTAATTCAAGTAACTTCAATTCCCAGAGATGCTCATCTTTTCAATGATCATCAAAAGGCACAAAGAAAATTTCTCAAGATGGTTGGACTCAAGCTGACTTCTCCATGTTTTGATATTTTTAGGATTGCACCCTCAAACAAATTTTTATACTAGCATCCAGTGTGATATGCACAAAAGTTGTGTGCCTTGTGTTCATGTGTAAATAATCTTTTTCTTTTTTTTTTTAAAAAAGTTTTTATTTATTTTGTTGCACAAGGAGAAATATATTAACATGTTTTTACCTGTGTGGTTCTATTTGAAGTTATTTTTCTCAGGCAAAGTGGAGTAACCTTACACATATATTACCTACCCACTCAGGCACTCAATCACTCTCTGATTTCCTTTCTTTGATACAAAGGTTGGATATTGTGGAAGTCCACTTCACTTCAACTTCAATTTCTTGAGGTTGTCTTGTATTTTGACAGCAAATTTGAAAATATTTCTTTTTGCTGATTTTTTACCTTTTTTTTTTTTTTAACTGATGTTTCAATATTATAGATGAATTTCTCCAATATTATTTCTCCAAGTATCTTCAGGCAATAAAGTGTTTTTTTTTTTTTAGTAGTAGACATTTTCTATTACTAAAATCTTGGAGTTATATACTTTGAATACATGATGGATACTAAAAAGTTTTAGGTTTGGTTTACTTACCAAAATCAGTAATTCAATTACCAAACATCATTATTTTTGGAGTAGTCTGGTCAGAACTTTTCAGTAATCTCTTTGTGTGTGAGTGTAATTATATATATATTAAATTATATATATATAAAGTGAACAGTGACAGGCTGTTTCATACCTGATGATTGTGTCTAGCATGAAACAGCACACCTTAAAACTATATTTCTTTATATATATATATATATATATATATATATATATATATATATATATATATATATATATATATATATATATATATACTAGTAGAGCCGGCATTGCCGGGGATGTAACTATAAGAGATAGATCAAGTATCGACCATCATAAAGACTGAAAAATAAAATTGACAAAGATTATTGTTTAAGGTTGACGGACACGCATGTCTTAATTAGTTTTTTTTTTTTTTTTTTTTTTTAATTGGTCAAACCCAAATTCAAACAAAAACATTGTTTACAATCATTATGAGTGTATCGATTGGTGAATAGAATTTTATTATAAACAATTGTCTTGTAAATGGAATTTTTAAAGCATTCTGAATGTAAATAAAGAAAAAAGTATGCAAGACAATAAGAAATACTACCTGCCGAAAAAAAAGTGGATGTTTTTTTTTATTGGCTGAAAAATGTAAGAAATCCGATCCCATATATAAAGGAGCACACACACACACACACACACACATAAACAACCTGGGTTTTTTAACCTAAGTCACTTCACGGAATTGCTAAAACATAGAGCATAGTCTGATGAAAAAGACGTCAAAGTTTATGAAAACAAAATTTTATTGTCAAAATGCTTATGTTTTTATGAAGAGGATAGACTAAATTTTTTTTTAATTATTTTTTAAAAATTTTTCCATCTTTTTAGAATATTCTAAATTTTGATTTAAAAAACCTTGTTTCTCTTTGTCACAACAAGGGGTAGTAAATAACATAGATAATTTGATAATTTTTAGCGCGTTTTTTTGTATTTACACACATTAATTTGGAAAATCTTGCAAAAATAATTATCAGATGTTAATAAAACTTTCAGAAACTATTCACAGATGATCGAAATTATTATAAATATTTTTTTTTTTTTTATTAAAGTCATGGGAAGAAATTTTTTTTTATATTTATTAACACCCCCATAACTAATTTTATGAAAAACTCTAGAAATTGAGACCATCGGTTTTAGTGATTAAAAAAAGCACAAGGCTTTGAAGAATGCAAATCATGTTTTTTTTTTTTTTTTTTTTTGGCCAACGTACCTGAAAATCAGCTGTGAATTGTAACATACAAAACTCAATAAAACAAATATATTATTTAGTTTCAAATGCTTTTATTTGTTTTAATTTGTTTTTTATGAATATGGACAATATTTTCTGAAATCAAAAAAATTTTTTCAATGAAAATTGAATTTTTAATACAATTATTTCTTATTTCTTTAATTTTAAAAAGATTTTTAAAAAAATGTTTAAATTGAATTTAAAAAATATTTTAACATTAGTTAAAAAGCAACATCAACCTTTCAAAATGTCCGTGTGAGATTGTCATTGTCTAGCGCTTTGAAAATTGTATAATTTGGACCAATCAGATTAGCCATGGTAATTAAGAAATGTAATTTTGTGTTTATAGTGGACAGTAATTATCAAGTATGGAAGACCAACCAGAATACAATTTAGTTGCATTATTTGAGTTCAGCATTGTATTCTGTTAAGCCCTTTACTTTTTTGTGAAACACGTATGGAGAAGTTAATTTGAGTTTTCAATTTCAACTGAGAAGGGTACCTACAAGTAACAGTATCATCTTATGAAATTTAACTACTGCTAAACGTTAATTTATATGATCTTATTTTATATTAATCTCAGTTATGACATTTTTCCATAAATGAAATATCAAAATTAATAATAAAATGAATGGAAATACAAATAACACAGTAAAATGTAATAAATCTACATAAAATTATAGTATTTATGTACACTTCTGATAAAATTTCATAAGAAAAGGTACCTAAATTAGATACCTTTTTTCTTATGAAATTTAATCTCACTATTAACCGTCTTATTTTTTAATTTCTTTAGATTTTCCATAAAGCATCGTAAACGTAAAAATGAAAGCTAAGTAAAAAAAAAAAAATAAAAATAAAAATTAGAGCGCTGAAAGTTTTCCTTAAAAGTAACAAAGGTAAAAATAATTTGTTCACTTAAATAATTTCACTTCCTTCCATCCGTAGAAAGAATTCTCCTCCCGTAAGTTATCTAAATGTCATGAATGTGCCTTTTCGTCAAGCGACGCGAAAGGTTATGACCTGCTTTGTTTTATTTTCAAATTACATTTTTTGGCGCAGAAGCTAAGTTAAGCTTGGTTCAAAATATTTTAAATAAACAGTATAATATCTGTTTGTATTAAAATCAGTTTTGAAAAAATGATAATTGACTTTTAAAAGAATATCAAAGTAAGATTTTTTAATCTTTTTTATCAAATCAAAAAAAAAATGATTGAAAATGATTATCTGCCCCTTTTTTTTTTTACGAAAAACTTTTTTTAACGAAAATTTCAGACGTGCTAGGAACGATTAAAAATGTAAAAAAATACCCCCAAAACTTTTGATCTTTCCTCTTTAATAATAATATGAACATTAGGCGATAAAATTTTGTTTTCGTCAAGTTCGGTGTCTTTTTCATCATCATGCTATGCTTTTTTGTTTACATTTTCGTGGGTGAGTTCTCCCCTTTCATTCTCACGATGTGTCTTAATCGTGTTTTCAAATTGATTTTATTAAAAAACAACTGTATTTTTCCCATTTTCGCCCCGTTAGAACCACCACAAGGTAATTTTATGTAGTCCTGTGAAGTTTTGTTGAAATCGGCTAAAAAATGTAGGAAATTCGATCCAACATATAAACGTTACAGACACACACACACACACACACACACACACACACACACAACCTACGTTTTATAATAAGTAAGATATATATATATTTCATTTCTGTAGTTTACTGCTACCAGCAAGCAGAAATATTTCTTCTCCCGATGATAGCCATTTTGGCTGAAACTAGTCAAGGAATCTAAATAAAATAAATAATAAAAAAAAAAAAACTGAAAGAATATTAATCTACAGCCCAGTGTGTCTGAAAATTTTAATTTTTTAATATTTTTTTTATTGTTCAATATATATATATATATATATATATATATATAAGTTGTATTTAGGTTGTATTTTTTTCTTTTCAATATGTTTTGTTGAACAATACTGACAAGATCTGTTTGTACAATTTTAAAGTTCTGATTAAATCTGAATAAATCCTAATGCAGGTGTCTCTTTTCATTAATGACCTTCCTGATGTTATCAGCTCTCAACTTGGTATCTATGCTAACAACAAAACCATTTACTCCTGCCTTGATAGTAAGGTTGATCAGTCTGACAAGATCAAAATAGCAGCTGATATCCAAAACGACTTCATATCTATTGTTAACTGGGGCAAAAGATGGCTTGTTAATTTTAATGCCTCCAAAACTAAACCTCTCCATTAATAATTTGGGAGACCACTCTCTGCTTTCCATCAGCGTGGCTGATGCTAACCTCCAGGAAAGTGACTTGTTTCATCTTCTCAGGCTAACATTCTCAGCTGACATGAAGTGATTGCTAGGTCAGCCATTAAGAATGTCAGTTCACTGTGTCATGTGAGACAATTTTTCTCTCCAGAATATATCTTACCTATCTATAAATCTACCATTCGTCCATGCTTAGAATTTTGTTGCCATATATGGCCTCTGCTATTTACCTAGACCTCCTTGATAAGGTCTAAAGAAGAATTAGTTCTGATCTGATGGCTAGGCTTCAGTCACTTACCCATTGTTGCCTCTCTGTGTCTTTTTCTATAAATTCTTTTATGGAAATTGTTCAGATGACTTCTTTGCTATATTACCTAGACCTTATGAATTTGATATCTCATCAGTTAACAGCTGAGCTGGTTAGATGTAACCATAAATTCTATGCTAACAGTTTATTCTCTTGCACTTTTCGCTTGTAGAACTCCCTTCTGGTTCCATGCTTTCCAGCCAACATTAATCTGCAAAAATTTAAATGCCATGTCAATCACTATCTACTGTCCTCCTGATTACTCTTTTCTCTTTCCACTCATTATTAATGTTTTTGTTCTTAATTCTTCCACACCCTGTAACCCCTTTTATTTTAGTGGATTTTACTGCATTGTATGGGGTGATACTGATTTAAAAAAAAAAAAAAAATTGTTAGAATTTAAATTGCTAAACTTTCCAAAGTTCATTATTATTTTTTTTATCAAAGTACTTTTGGTTGTCACTACAGTTGTTACCAAGAATTACATGTTTTAGTGTGTTTATGAATTTTGGCATTCCCTTGTTTATTGAAAACTATTTCAAATCATTTAGATGTGCTGTCAATTACAATGATCAAACTGAATTTTTACTCATGCACATACTTATCCTTTTATATATTCTTATATAGCTTTTTCTTTTAACTTAGAATATAATAATTCTGAAAAAAAAATATTTTGTAAAATTATTTTTGTTAATTGGAATCATAAAAGAAAATGATGTTCTACTTGCAGAGTAGGACTCGGCGTACTTCCTGCTCTTCCCTATTACTACTGGGACAATGGATTGCTCCTGTTTATAAATAAACCACATTAGAATAGTGATTTACTCAAGTTTTTCCTTTCTCTGTATGAGTATTTAATAAATCTCTTCTTTGTTTCCTCTACCTAGTCTTCTGTTCCTGTGATACTCTCTCTAACCATGGCCTTCCTAATTCTTGATTATTTTTGAAGAAAGACAACATTATAACAATACTACTTTTAGTTTAATATATACTGTATATACTTGAGTATAGTGTGAATTTTTATGATCAAATTTTTATGCAAAAAATAGGGAGTTGTACTATACATAGGTAACTTTTTGAAGAGGTTAAAAATCATGCATTATCACTATAGGTTAACTAACAATTGCTGACCAGCAGCAACAGCAGAGAACCGCTCCTGCAACACAACACACATTTAAACAACCTCAGTTTTTAGCAAGATAAAGCAAAAAGCAATGTGTATAGAGTACCTTTTTACTTTATACACACTTTTTACTTAGAATGACTTGAATTATTGTAACCTGAAGTACCTCAACTCATGGGATACCCTGCATTATGAACTGGTAATCCTGACAAAAAAGTTGTCATTGGAAAAGCAATACCTCAGTGAGGTTGAAATGACAATGAATGCAAATTTGAGATAGGAAAAATTCTATTAATTTTTTTATTTGTATAAAGTTTCTGTTAATTTTATGTGGCATACATAGTGGATGAGGTTTTCTCTTCATGTAGTGACAAAAACTTATTTATTTTAACTGATCATTACTATATATTTATGTATTAATAATTTCTGTTCATAGAAGAAATGATCAAAATATTTTATCAATCTCCATGATAAATATAATCTGTAAATACCTTCAAATACTTTGAAAAATTTATAATGATATTAGTTTAGTTAAAAACAAGTTGACATAGATAAAAACATAACTTTAGTTAATCATAGCTATTTATTTATTTTTGCTTTTTAATTTTGATAGCTTTTAATGTTTAATCTTGTCTATAAAAAAGATTAGTTAATAATTAGGCTGTTAACTACTCTCTCCAAATTTTGTTTGTCTTTAAAACAAAATTGTAAAACATCAAAACTGGTTTTGTTAGTTCATTCTGGAGTTTTCAGCCTGACCAAGAAGAGATTACCAAAAAAATTATAATATTTAGTCATTTAGTTAGATTTTGTGAAATGGGTTGAAATAGGACTTTTCAGCATCGTTGTAAATACTTATTTAGTTAGGGAACTACTGTCTTCTATAATGTTTTTGCTAAGCTGTATAATATTTAACAAAATGTTAAAAAATACTTTGAGAAAGTTATCTCACTCAATAAATGAATAATTTGGTAGTAAGTTCATCTTAGTAATAATAGCTAAATATTCCCTCTTCATAGGTAAGCTTGAATTTTTTTTTTTGTATATTTAAATAAAGATTAATGATAATTGCAGAACATAAATTATAATATCAAAACTGGTTTCCTTGCAGGACGGATTTCTTGAAAAATTATCTTCAAGTGAATTTGTGGCTCTGTCTAGAGTTATTGAAGGATTTGTTACTGAATGTGAGAGAAAGTGTGGCAGGAGAAGTACTTCACTGAGAGGAAGTTTACTAAATCAGGTACGAAAAATCTTTTTTTGTTATGATTTGATAATTTGTAAGCATTTATTGATATTTTTTTTGTATTGGTAGAATCAATCTAGAATTATTAGTTACAAAATAAGTTTCTCCTTCGATGCTAATTAATGTTAGAAATTGCAAGAAAAGGGAATATTCCTTCAGCCTTGGTTTAAGCTTTTGTCATGTGTGAATTCTCAAGAAACATTAGATATTTAGTATCTGATTATCTTTTCTATTGGTAAAGCAATCTGAAAATGACATCTTTTGAAGATACAAAGCAAGAAACATTGTCTTGAAATCTTGAGATTTTTATTATTTTATTTGTAATTTAATCTTTTATAAATATGTTGTGAGAATTCTTTTTTTTTCTTCTAATTCAAGCACTGTATGAATATATTTTTAAATAATCTTTTACTTTTAAATTTTAGGCAAACAGATTTGTAGACAGATTCCATGAAGAAAGAAAAACAAAGTTGAGGTAAAAAATTTAATTTTGAAACTGAACTTGTTTTTTATTTAAAGTTTTTTTTACAAAGTTTCTAACACAGATTTTACTGATCAAAATACATGTATATTCTATATTTGACAATCATTAAATCATTTTAAATTAATCATTTAATTATTACATTGAGAATATTAATTTAATGTGTGAGATATTATTGTAAAATGTGTGATTTTGAAACTGGATAAAGTATCCTCATTTTTAATAAGATGTAAGTTTTTAAAATTAAACAAGATATCCTTTCTTTTGCTTTGAATCTTTGAATATTTAAGCAATTTACTCTCTTCATAAAATTAAAAAATATTTCAATTAAATTTTGAGAATTTGTTTCTGTCATGTATATTGTTATCATGTGATAATTGTTAGATGACAAATTTAGTAAATATTTTGATAAATGCCATAGTGTGAATATTGTATTTTTTTTAAGTACTTTAGTCAGCATTTCTGTAATAATGCAAGTCATATCTTCAAAAGAGAAGGGACATATGGAAAAATAAAGGTTTTTCTTCTCCAAAACTTTAAATGTATTTTGAATAAAAACCTCTCTGGCATATAACTTTATATCATTCCAACAGTTCTTAGTGTTAGCCCATTCTTGGTAGCTTACTGAGCTCAATATGGTGGAGCAATGGATAACGGCTTGGATTGAGGAATTGGAGAGCCGAATTCGTTCGAATTCCAGTCAAATCCATTACATTCACTTATGTGCTAATACCCTTGTGAAAGATATGAATCCCCCCCCCAGCTATAGGTAAATAGCAGGACAGACTGGGTTCTATAGCCTTGGATGGCAACTGGTCTACTGCAGAAAGAAATGGCAACCTATTGCAGGAAAAAATCTGCCTTGTCAATTATGAATCGGAAGATACATGATTGCCTAAGCGTGTATCACACATGGCACATAACTGATTGTTCCCTTCAGGAGTCTGGTTTTGAAGGATGTAACGAAATCTTAAGTGCGTGTACCAACATTTCAAGAAAAACATCTCATAAAGACAATCTTGTTGACATAATAAGAATGTGGTTGTCATCAGATCCTATTGTAAACCATCAAAAGAACAAAACCAAACCTGTCATATGGATAGGAAATGAGCTGAGTAGCTATACAAAAATAGTAAGTGGTGTGAGACAAGGGTATCTCTACTCTCCAGATTTATTTAACCTCCACAGTGACTAGTGAAACAAGGTGCTGAGAAATGAAAAAATGCTGGTTTTCTGTGTGGTATCCATCTTTTTATGTGTCAGTGAATGTTGGACAATTTCCCCAAGGATGGGAAAAAAACTAGGGTCAGCAGAAATGTGGTTTTGCAGAAGGATACTGAAAATTCCATGGACAGAGCAAGTAAGCAAAAAAAAAAAAGAGATCTTAAAGAAAATGGCAATAAAAAGGACACTTACAATTAGGAAGAGGCAGCTGAAATTGCTATGACACACATAATGAGAAAGGAGACCCTGGAAACTTTATCCTCACAGGGCATATTGAGGGCAAGAGAGATAGGGGAAAACAGCAAGCCACTTACCTGACAAGTTTGTATGACTGGATGGTGGAATGACGAGTGGGGAACCTTAACAAAGGGAGAAAAACTGCTAAAAGCCACAAAGATATAGAAAGTTGTGCAGAGCAATGATTGCCTATGTCTTTAAGAAACACAGCACATTGAAGTTGCAAGTAAACTTATATTAGTTAAAATAAAAATTAGCATGTACTGAATCACTACTTTCCTTTCAATATTTACTTATTGAAAATTACCTGTCCAGCCAGATTTTTGCATTTTTGTACATCTATGTTTAGCTGATTTTGCTAACAGTTCAGACTGCCTCAGTTTCCTAAGCTTAATTTGGAACCATCTAAGATTGAAAATATTGGATACATACATAGTAACAAATGTTCCCTAAGTATAGTCGCTTTCTCATTTTGATTTTAAGGTAAACCTTGAAGCTCCCCATCAAACACAAATTTTCAATTTTTTTTAAATTTCAAGCATCTCTACTCTTGCATTTTGGGATAAATATTAATTCAAACTTACAAATTGTTTTTTTTTTTTTTTTTGGGGGGGGGGGGGTAGGGAGTTGGGGGTAACTTAAACTAAAGATAATAGAGGTTAAATTAGTATATTAAGTTTTATGAGAGTTCAAAATGCAGCTGAAGTTAGTGATACCTACTTTAAAAAATGTTTCCATTATTAAATTATGTTCATGATTTAGAATTATCAATTGGAACTGATTTATGTTCATAGTTTATTTATTTTTTTAAGCAGTTTTACCTTTTAAGAATTTTTATTGTATGTGTGTAATACAAAATGTTATATTCTACTGAAATTATTAGTAAAATACAATTTGTTTATTTTATAGTTTGATACTAGACAATGAAAGGTGGAAACAAGCTGATGTACCAACAGAATTCCAAGAAATGGTTGATCACATAAGCAAATTAGGTATTTATAATACTTTTTAAAATTATTTTGCTTCAAATATTTAATCATTTATGTTTTTTGTGTGTAATTTTTAAAATCAACAACTGATCAAAATTCTTGTAAATAACATTCAGGCAAATAATTTAAAGAATTGTCCTTAATTGATAAATGTTAGAAATATACTGAGTAAGATTTTAAATCTTAAATAAAATTAATATATTTTTGAAAATACTCTAAAGCATTAAAAGTTCACGACAAATAAAAATTATTAAAGAAACTTTGGGGAGATAAGAAAAATTTAGGGTTGATTAAATTCAATTTATTTATTTACAGACATGCATTATTTCTTACTTAGCATTATTTTGGGGATTTTTGTGAAAAATGTCATATTATAGCAGACTTACTTATTGTTGATTTCTAATTATTGATATTGTGTGTGATTCCACATAATATTCAGTTTGATGCTTACTGGGTGATTATCATATAGTAAGAGTTGGGCAGGTCAAGCTACTTTCTCTAGTATTGTGAACATAGCATAGTAGTCTATCAGAGACAACAAAGAATTTTCTGTGGTGATGGAATCAATGGTGGAATCAGGAAATTGAAATGTTGAAACAACTTTGGCTTTTCATGTAATAAAGGAATACATGTATATTGTGAAATGTGCTATCTTTTTAAACTTTAAAACAAAATTAAAAATGAGAGCAAATGTAGTTAAATCTTTAAATATATTGGAATTTGTAAACATAAAATCCAGACTAGCTCTGCTGTTTACTTGCTGCCCTCTACCCAAAGAATACCATTATTAGTGTGATAAAGAGATGAGAGAAAAAAACTCAAAAACTTACCAACAGTGGAAGTGGAAAACTAGGAAAGTGGAAATAACACTTGTATATGGAAGTGCCAAATGCATTATGGGTGTGTGGTGGTTGTATAAAAGCTGGAAAGAATGATGGGCAGTGAGATTTTGCTTTTCCTTTTCAAACTGTGTTGGTGAGTGAAGGACAGTAGAGAGGAAAGGACAAGAGAAAGAGGAAAAGAAGAGTTTTTTTTTTCTCTCTATTGTTTCTCTATATCAAGTGAGACAACAAGCTATTTTGGCATTTCATCATGGAAAGAGAGAGGGAGAGAATGTGTATGGCCAGAGACACTATTAGACCCTTTTGATAGACAGGGAGATGTAGTGGCATGGATCACAAAAGTGAAATTGGTTGCAATGTTGCAACATATCACTGGGTGAGTCTGATTCTACTGTATCTTGAGGGGGATGCATTGGCTTTCTATATGGAGATGAATGAGACTGATATGACAGATGTTATGATGATTGAATCAATGCTACTCAAGGCCTTTATAGATAGACCTTTCGTAGCATATGGAAAATTGATAAAATCCAAATGGATAGGTGAATCCATTGATATTTATGCTAACAACATAAGGCTTAGTAAGATTCGTGGGAAGGAGTGTTGGGAGGATGGTAAAGCTGGCATTTGTGCATGAATTCCCAGACCTAATATCAATCGCACTTCAGCAGCTGCTCCAAGTAGAAACTAAAAATGAGCAAACTGCCACTAGGGTGCTAACCATGAACAGAGCAGGAGAACACCTCAGAAAAGGAGCTGTAGCATAAAGCCTGACCACTAAGGAACCAGAAATGGAACAGACAAGAAGGTTTAGTGGAAAATGTTTTAGGTGTACATGATAAAAGATTGTAAGGAACGGCCAAAGCCTGCAGATGTGAAGAGAAGCCACTAAAATGCAGGGGGATTACTGAGTGTGAAAGAATATAAGAATAGGAAAAACATTGAGGAGTGAGAACAATAAAAGAAGAGAAATTAAGAAGACAGAAAATAAAAAATTGATATTGAATTTAAACTTCTGAGGATCAAGCCAGAAGAGTGTTCCACAAGTGAGAAGTGCAAGATAAGAAACTGTTGCCATAGAAATTATAGTTACATCTAACCATTTCATTTAGCAGAAGCTTTCCACTATTGTGACAGCAATATTCCAGGCATGGACAAATGGTAGACATAAGTTTGTAAGATACATTCTGGCAAGAAAAATTGCCTAGCATGACACAGTGAATCAACTTTCTTAGCAGCAGACTTAACAATTGATTCAATGTAATCTTTCCACTGCATGTCTGTCAGTGAGAAATGTTCTGGATATTAGTATCTGCTTTGCAGATGGAAGACAAAAAGGATTCTCTCAGATGATTAAAAAAAGAGCAATTTTGTTTTGGAGATGTTAAAATTAGCAAGCCATTCCTTGTCCCAATTAACAACAGATTGTAGGTCATTTTTGAGGTTCATTGCCAATTTGACTTTACTATTAAAACAGGAGTAAATAGTTGTGTCATCAGCATAGATACTGAGTTGAGAATTGATGAAATCAGGAAGGTTGCTGATGAAAATTAGGAACAACGTAGATCCAAGTATAGAGCTCTGGGGAACACTTGCATTAATACAAAAGATCTAGAAGAATGGCCATTCAAGACAACTTTCATTTTGCAATTTGATATGAAAGATTGAATTAGAAATTAATTCAGAAATGCCATAACCTTTCAACTTGTGAAGATCAGCATGCCAAACCCTGTTAAATGCCTTAGAAATATCAAACAGCCAGAGAGTTTCATCATTCCTGTCTTAAGCAATAACTGTTAATAGATCAGCTGTTGACCAAGAAAAGTGAAAGTCATATTGCTTATCTGAAAGAAGACCCTGTGAGGTGCGAAAATTCAGAGTTGATTAGAACGTCTAGTATTTTGCCAAAAAGAGTTAGAAAGTTAATAGACCGATAGAAGGATCATACAATTCATCTGAGTGACTGGAACTAAAGAAGTGGATTTCCAACAAGCAGCAAGTTATTTATTGTGAAGTTAGAAACCATGGATTGAGTTATATGCCTATCACACAACAGATATTCAGTTCTAAGTGGAAAGCCAGGCAAAGATACTCAAGAGAAATCAAGAAGGGAATTAGAAGAGAATTTATAGGTGGAACATTCTGCTTTATCAGTAGATATTAACACCTTAAATTGAGTGAAGAGAATATGAATAGAAGACTTACTGTCTAATGCACTATTACTGAACTGCCTGTAATTACAAGAACCAAACTTGTTAGAGATTAAATTGAGTAAAGAAGCATGTTGATCAGAATTATTAGGGAAACGAGTAGGGAAATCCCTTATTTGACCGAGAGTCTGAGCAATGGAAAAATTACAAAGTCTGAATACTAGCAACATCAATAACATTAGAAGGATTAAGCCACTTGAGTATTAAAATCACCAAACACAAAAATGTTTGCAGATGAATATAGAAAAAGAACCATTTCTATATTATCAGATATTTTGTCTAATAATGTACAGTCCTGAGAAGCAGTACAATAAAGGAAAAAGAAATAGCTAACAGAGCCCAATTAAAAAAAAATGATTTACTTTTAATAGCTTATCAAACATCTAAGAATCATAAAGAAAATCAGTTAGTATTTTCATTTAAAATTAGTATTTTTTTTAAAAAAACAAAATTGATAGCTATCATTTATTTTATACATATTAATGAAATTGTGCTAGCTGAATGTGTTTGGAGCATTAAGTTGTACTAACTGAATATGAAATTATTGAATATTTTATTATTGCTTAAATTGTTATATTATTGGGTTGCATGGATTGAAATCACGTGTTGGGTTCATATTTTAAATATTATATAAACCTGTTTGTATCACATATTCTAATAAATCTTAGTTTTTGGTTTTATACTTATTGTTTCCTTGAATCAAAATGTAGTCAGTGTTCTTTTTTTTTGCTCTCAAGAAACAAAGTTATGTTTATTTAAAGTTTATTTCCTATTTTGTTCACTATCAGAAAACTTGAAAACAAATTTCAAATTACAAGGAAAACTACACAAAATATCTCTGTAGCTTCAGAGCTTTTAGTATTGTAAACATGTAGCAGAAAAAAACTACATAAGAAAATATTTGGGTTTTATTTACTTTTTAAATAATGAATGAAAATGATTTATTTTTACTTTTTTTAATTTTAAAAAAAAATTTTTTTTATATATATATATATATATATATATATATATATATATATATATATATATATATATATAAATATAAATATTTTACTAATTGTTGTTTTATATTTTCTTTTGTTAGGACGGATGCAGTTGCCAGAAAAGCGAATTGATTTAGGTTTGTGTTCTACATTCAGACATTTATTCCACCTCTGTTTAAATTTTAATAAAGTTCTACAAATAAAATTGTAAAATGGTTCTAAGATTAAAATCAATGTTATCAAGTAATTTGGCACAAATCTGAGAGATGATTTCCTTAGATTTCAGTAAACTTGAAACTGTATGGAACTGTGTTGTTGAACCATTAAAAACGTGATTATTTGTTGAATTTTGTATTACTTGCTTTAGATATTTATTTAGTTTACTCTGAATTATGGGATATTAAGGACAAAATTTCTTGTCTTCAAGACTTGCTTGTAAACCATTACTATCTTTACTGTATCTGAATAATCCATTCTTCTATGTGCCATATACCTTCATGATATGAGTGATTATATTCACTCCTTTGTAGCTCTTAGCAGTGCTAACCATTTTACTGTCCCTCCCACTCCTTATTCTGCAATCCATTTAGAGAAGCTTGTTAGCTAGGTTAGTCACTGTTTCCTTCTGTCTCTTTTTATTTTAATATGTTCTGTGAGTGTCAAATTCTCTAAGCCTTTTTTCCTTATGTGTCAGAAATTTGAAGTATTTCTGATTTGAAGTATTTTCTTTGGTTTCCATTTTATTTAAAACTTCCTCATTGCTTATATGCTCTGTCCATAGTATTCTCATACATCCTTTTATAGAATCACATATCTGTTGCCTCATGTCTCAACCTCTGTGAGGAAATTGTCCAGCGTTGACTGCCACATGGAAAGATTAATATTACATAGCATTTCAGTGCAATTTTTTTCTTTTTTTAATACTTTGTTTAGCTTTTGGAAGGTATATTTTGTTATTCTGATGTGCCTTTGGATTTTGGTGTCACATTTTCCATTGTCTGTTAAAACACTGCCTAAATATTTAAATTTCAGTGCTTGCTTGATCTTCAATTCATAATTCACATCTTGACATTTTCTACTTGCTGAGAATCATAGATTCCATCTTTTTACAATTAATGGTTTCTCCTTTCTTCTTACTTTCCTTTACTATCTAGTTTAGAAGTTCCTACAGTTTTCTGTGTTTATGCCTTCAACAGTGTCATCAGCATTTTTTATGTTGTTAAAATTGTGTCTGTCAATAATAAATCCATTTAGAAGATGTGTTCTTATCTTTGGCCCATTTCTATTTTTTTATTTGCCCAATTCATTTTCTCTCTGTATGCAGGTGATTTAATCTCAGTAAATATTCTGAATTATTCTCATGTCTTTCCTAAATAAACTATTCCTAATAGTTTAAATAGATCTTTGTATTGTACCTTATCAAATGCTTTTGCATAGTCTATAAAATATAGGTATACATGAAACATAGGTAAACATCCTTCAGCATTTGCATTAATCACTTTGTTTTGATCATAAACAACACATTTCTTGTCTGATTGTCTTTAACAAAACTACATTGATCTTGTCCTATTTCCAATCTAATTCTACTACGTGCTCTATTCATTAGAATCTGGATGATAAGCTTAGTTATATCGCTCATTAAGCTGATTGTCCAATGGAACTTACATTCATTTGCACCTGGCTTATTAGGCAGTGTTATGAAGATGGTTTTATGGTATGTCCCTACTGTTTTATATTTCATTTGCTTTTCCATGATCCTATCTGGTCCTGCTGCTTTGTTCCTGTTCATTTTGGCTAATGCCAATTTTATCTTGGATTTTAATATTTCAGGTCATTTATTATTTTTGTCTATTGTCAGTTTCTCTCTTTTGCTGTGGAAGAGTTCTCTAAAATACTTTTCTGTCTATTATCAACATTCTGTTTTTGATTTTATGCATCCTTTTGAGGATCAGGTCTTGTTCTGTTATTTATTTTATGCCTGCCTATATCTATGATGTTCATTCTTTTTATCTCTGTACACTTTTCATTGAGCCATTCATCTTTTGCCTGCCTGCATTTGTTTCTAATTTACCTGCTTAATATTCTATATTTTGTATCATTTCTCTTCATATCTCTTTTTCATCAGCTTGTTTGAAAATTTCATCTGTCATCTATTTATTTTTTGTCTCTATTTTTTGGACTATCACATTCACCAATGTTATAGATCCTAATGTGTTTCACTTTGAATTTCCAGTCTCATCTAAGTTATTATATTTGCTTTTAACTCTTACATCTCTTTGCAAGTGTAGTCATTCTGGAGTGTGTTATATTGGAATTTAGGCCTTAAGTGTTTTTTTTAATTTAGTTTGAGTTTGTATATGACAGGATGGTAGTCACCACCATCACAGCATTTGGATACATTTTACTTGTACAACTCCATTTCTGAATCACTTGGTGATTATTATTGCTTGTTACATGATTCTAGTCTGTACTTGCCAATAATTTCATTTTCTACATGTTACTATTTCTCTCTTTTTTTTTTTTTTTTTTTTTTTTTTTTTTGGTATTCATTTTAAAAGATTATTTCTCAGTCCTTTACAATTTAAAAAAAGATAAGCTGAAAGGTAACCTTGTTTGGTAAACATTCAATTAGTTAATAATGACATGATCAAAATATTTTTTTTTTCTTATTGATGGGTATAAAAGTTATGATAATGACTGATGTTACCACTCAATATGATTATGGTCAAACCACACTGAAAACACTGATTTGCATTTGATCACCAAAGTTAAGCAGTGTTAAGCGTGGTCAGTGCTTAGATGGGTGACCACTTGTGAATTCCGGGCACTGTAAGTGAACTCCTACAATCTGAAATGTTTTGGCTGATAAAAAAAAGTTGATAAGCCACAAAATCAAACAAGTTGATCAATACTACTCAATCTACTTGTTTTTTAGTTGGCCTGTAAAATTGCAGGTAAAAAAATGCCTACTTGTTTTTATTGAAAAAATTAAAAAAAATTTAAATGGTTATCATTGATTGAGGAAAAATATTTTATAGCATTGCTATAGACAAATAATAATTTTTCCTGTTTTATATGTTAATGTATCTTATAAATATCTTAATATTTACAGGTAAAAAACCTGCCGAATTCATTGTTGTTAATGAAGAGAAATTTGCTGTTGTTGGGTAAGTAAATGCAAATAATGAAAGCTTCTTCAGTGATCCTACTTTTCTTCTTAAGGTAAATTTTAAATAAGTCAATAGTTGTGTCCCTTGTGTTATTGGTAAAACCGGAAAGTATTCATATTTTCTTAGAGAAAAAAGACTACAAATTCTGTTTAATTCTTTGAATTATTTATTTTTCCTCAATTTTTTTTCTTATTTTCAAGAGTTCAGAATACATCAATTACAAATAATATTTTTCTGACCATGAATGCAGCACAAGACTAATAATTAGAAAATGTCTCATAATAATATTTTGTAAGCATGTTTGTTAATAAATAAAGAATATATTCAAATATGTAATTGAATTTAAAAACCATAACAGCACATGGATTCGTTATTAATTTAAACTTATATTCTTAATATTAAAAGAAAAAGTCTATGAAAATAAGCATATATTTTCTAGAAGTTAAACAGATATGGCAACTCTACAGGGAACACAACTTCCAGAAAGTGCGCCTCTAAAAGACACCTTCTTCTGACAGGGGAGAGGAGTTGATGAATACAGGGAATATGGAATTTGATTTGTGGTCGGGAACACCCTGTGCTGTATGCAAGTGGCACAGAGAGAATTCACACCCTTTGCCTTATACAGTCCTTATAAACCTTGTATGCATCTAAATATCAACATTCCAAGTCACACCCGAAGACAAAGACTGGTCCTTTGCTCAACTTGACTGCATTGTCATCTGTACACCATCATATGATAATATTTACTTTCTAGGAGACTTCAATGTGAGGGTGGGTGCTGATCAAAACTACTGTCCAAATGTGTTAGGTCACCATGGCATAAATTAATGAGAATGGCCAAAGACTCCTAGAATTCTGCTGTTATCATAAGCTATCTGTGACAAACACCTATTTTTGGAACAAAGCTTGCAACAAAGCATCATCAAAATATCTAAGATAAATCATTGGCACCAGCTGGACCTGGTCATCTCCAGACATGACTCTCTAAACAATGGCTGCAACACCAGAGCTTACAACATCACAGTATATTAAAGACAGATGGAACTTCCTTTGGAACACCATCTACAATGCTGCAATGTCAACTCATGGAAAGAAGATACAAAAACTGATTTGAGGCTCTAATCTCTACATTAGAGTCGGTCATCAATGTTAAGCACTGATTAGACTCAGTAAAATCTACAGACTCTGATAGCTGTTTGTAGCAATACCCAGCAAACTGCATGTTGCTATGAAAATGACTATTGACTTAATCTGTAAGATAGTATATAACAGGTTTCAGTCAACACAACATCCAGAACATGTATGAGGACATTAAGCAAGCAACTGGCAAACCAACAAAGAAGTTTGTATCCTTGAAATCAAAGATAGGGGAATTAATTACAGAAAAGGTCAAACAAATAGGACAATAGGTAGAGTATTACCTAGAACTTTACTCAAGAAAAAATTCTGTCACTAAAGCAGAGTCTGCAAGTCCTGGAACAGCTAGACTCTGAGCCTACAAAGGAAGAGCTTAGGAAAGCTATTGGCACTTTAGCTATTGATAAAGCACTGGATGAAGGTGGCATATCACCAGAGATCATCAAATGCAGTAAACCAGCTTTACTCAAACCATTACATAGTCATGTCAGCTTCTGCTGGAGAGAAGACGAGGTTTCTCAGGATGTGCAATGCCAAGATAATTACCCTGTATGAAAACAAGGGTGAATGTAGTGACTGCAATAACTACCAAGGTATCTTCTTGTTAAGCATTGTTGGAAAACTCTGAATGGTTTTAACATGACTCCAAGTTCTTGCTTATAATATCTATCCAGAATCATAATTTGGATTCAGGGCTAAAAGATCCATGGGTGTCATGATCTTCTCTCTATGTCAACACCTGGAGAAATTTTGTGAATGACAAATGCCATTATATATTGCCTTCATTGATCTCTGAAAGGTGTTTGACTTTGTTAGCAGAAAAGGTATATTTCAGTTACTAATGAAACTTGGCTGTCACCCACAGTTTCTGAGCATCATCACTTCTTTTCAGGAGAACATGCAGGGTGTAATTAGCTATGATGGTAAAACTTCAATACCCTTCACTATTCAGAGTGGTGTAAAAGAAGGATGCATTTTAACACTAACTTTGTTTGGTATCTTTTTTCCCATGTTATTGATCTTTGTTTTCAGACAAGCTGAAGAAGGTGTATAATTACACATAAGAAGCAAAAGTAAATTATGTATAATTACACATAAGAAGCAAAAGTAAATTATTCAACTTGGCCCACCTGAGGGCAAAGACCAAGATGCATATAAGTACCATCAAAGAAAAATTTGATTAGTCAGTTCAACCATTCCAGTAAGGAGTTTGGGCTGACTATTAACATAAAAAAACAAACTTCATGAGTCAAGATGTTTCTGCATCACTGTCAATCAGCATACCATAGCAGCAGCAGTGATATGCACATTGAGCAAGAGAGTATGGAACAACAGTCAGCTGATCTTGTGCACCAAACTAAAGGTATTCCAGGCATGTTTCCTTAGTACACTGCTTTATGACAGTAAAACCTGAACAACATACATCAAGCAGGAAAAATGCCTGGAAAGCTTCCATCTTCGCTATCTACAATGTATCCTTGGCATCACAAACTGTTGTGCTGGAGCAAGCAGACTTCTGGAACATGAATCTTCTCCTTTGTCAACATTGTCTTTGATAACTGGGTTATGTACATCATATGAATGACAGCTGTATACCAAAAGACATCATGTATGGTGAACTGGTTATGAGACACCATCCAGTCAGCCACCCAACACTGTTTTAAGTTCAAGGATGTTTGAAAGAGTTACATAGATTGCAAGGGATCTTGAAAGGTTAACATTGTAAATATTAGTGAAGTTAATTCTATTTTTTTTATTAAAGACTGACACTGCTTTTCTGTGTAATCCATTTTATTTTATTTTTCTAGTACTGTTTTAATGTTGCTGAAAATGATGGTTGAATATTGTGAGTGTGTTGATGATATCCCTGCTGCAGCCCAAGATATTCTCACAAGGTTAATTGATTTATTGAAGGTAAATTCAAGATAGTTATTTTTCTCATTCTTAAATATTTATAAAGAATGATTTTATTTTATAAAGACTATTCTAAATGTAGTTATGCAGAAATAAATGTTACTTTTTGTTAAAGGCTAGTATAAGTTTTGAATTCAAAGTGCTTCTTTTGATTACTAATTTTGTATTTAAGGTATGAAAATTTATTTTTAGGGACATGAGAAATATGATAAATCCAATAACCTATTCACTACCTCACTGCACTCATGTACATCTTGTGGTATATTACAAGTATCTAATTTAAATTTTATGTAAGACAATATAAATAACTGTTGAAATGCACTAGACTCAATACTGAGTACATGTTTATTTTGTTGTGCTGTATGTTCAAATATTTAAGGTGACAATGAATGTTGAATATATTAAATATAACAAGTCTTGTGTACTCATTAAACTTAAATTTGGCAAAATCATGTTTTTAACTTGATAAATGAAATAACCTATTGAGTTCGAAATAAATGTAATGTTAAATTTATTTTTTTTTAGAAGATTAAAATTTTTAAAAAAATTCACTGTATTTTTCACATTTATTTACATGAAATATTAAGTAGAAATCTTTAAATTAAAATCAAAAATATATTCTTACAAATAGTTAAAAAATTTATTCATATGGAAAAATAATCAAGAAAAGATTATTTTTGCAATTTCCAATTCTTTTATATAATTTTGTTTCAGACTTTTAACTCTCGAACTTGCCAATTGGTACTTGGTGCTGGAGCTTTACAATTAGTTGGTTTGAAAACTATTTCAACAAAAAATTTAGGTATGTAGAATTGTTCATTCCAAATAGTTTGGAAGTAGGCATTTTTATTTACTTGCTTTAAAAAAAATTTACTTTGAAAGTTGGGAAATATTTTTGTAGGAGTGTAAAATCTAATTATTGTGATATGAATATGTGAAAACAAGAAAAAATGACAAAAAATGAGGAAACAAAAAAAAAAAAACAACAAAAAACTATGTTACTATAAAGTGGTAATAGTGAAATACAAAACGCAATTAACAAAACAATTAAACTGGTTTTTCAGTCCTCTCTCATCAGAGTACACAGCAACTAAAATGAATACAGTAACTAAAATTGAATAATGATTAAAATTTTGTTTCTTCATTATTGATCAGACAGAATTAGTTTTTTATTGTTATATATGTTATCATTTTACTATATTTTTCATTTTACTTTTTCTAAATCTTTTAGCCCTTGCCTCTCGGTGTCTTCAACTCATTGTGCACTATATCCCTTACGTAAAAGATCATTTCAAGCCAAAGTTATACAACAAAAAGCATATGTTGAAACATCTGGATCAAATAACAAAGGTGTGTTGTTTCAAATTTTTCTTTTTCTTAAGACAATAATATTATCTTATTAAACTTATTCAAATAGAAAAAATATCTGGTTGTAAAGTATGATACCAAACATTTATTATTAATAATTTTATGGAATTATTTTTTTCATTTGTCCTGTATCAATCTTCAAAATTTGTTGTTGATCATAGCCTTCCTTAAAGACTGCTAGATTTTTCACTTCTAAGTATCACAATGCTAAAAATAGGTTTGTTGAAGTGGGGGTCATAAGCTAGAATGATGTTTACTTTGTATCCCTTTGAGTTTCTTGTTGTTGATACTGATATGTAATTAGATGTCATCTTCAATCCTAACACCTTCTTGAGGGTTTTTTTTCAATGAGAAAGTTAACTTAAAATTCTTTTTTCCTTCCCAATATTATAAAGATGTTGACTTCTTTAATTTGACTAGCTTTTTTCTTTCTTTTTTCTTATCACTGTTTTCAATTGTGCTTTTAAAGATTATCAGATGTGTTTCTTTAAACAGTCTTGTGTATTACCTTCTTGATGTTGCTTTTGAAATTATATTTAAATATTTATTATAGGAACACATACCTAAATATTCTTATAAACCTTGCCTCAGCTAAGAAAATAGAGGTTTTTAAAGATTTAGAGTAATTGTTAATTGTGATACCAAAACAAAAAAAAAGGAAGAAAATTTAAGATGAGGGTAAAAGTTGGAAATTGTTTGTCTAATAAGAAAATAGTAATAGGTTATGGAATGTGAGGATGTTGTATCAATAAAGCCAACTTGAAAATATCAAGTAGGAGATGAATAAACTGAATATTAACATTCTGGGACTATGCATTCGTAACCATCCCCAGGACATGGAGAAGCCAAGGGACATGAAGAATCAGATTTATTACATAACAAATGGTTCAGAAATGCATTTATACACTGTAAAAACTATCCAAGTGCAAACTGCAAAGTGACCACTTTTCAATCATATGCAACCTTAGAATAAAATTACAGACATAAAATAAGACCAAAGCAATATCTAAATTAGAATGTAGTAAACTTCTGAAAGACCCACATTGCAAAGAGATGTATGTTAACAAAGCTAAAAAGCAAATATAACTTCAATAAGACTGGAAATTCAAAGTGGAACACATTGAGAGAAGCACTAATAACATCAACAAATAAGATCACTCCAAGGAAAATGAGACGGGAAAAAAAAAAATTGGATGTGAGATGAAATTCTTGATATGATGAAAAACAGACAATAAACAATGCCAAGGGATGGTACAGATTATAGAAGATTAAATACAGAAATTAGAAACAAATGCAAGCAAACTACAGAGGAATGACTTAATGGGAAGTGTGAGGAAATAGAAAGAATGACTATCATAGATAAGGCAAGTATGCAAGAAAGAAAAAAAAATGCTTATCAAGAGGTTGTATAAAATTGAAAGAAGGAACACTAATAATAGAAAAAGACAAAAATAGTCCAAAGATATAGCGAATAACTATTATTACACAATGAGAGTGAGGAACCTGAATTAAATAAAAATATGAAAGTACCTGAAATACTAAAGAAGTAAAATTGGTATGGGGAAAGATCAACAGGGACAAAGTAACAGAACCAGATGGAATTGTAATAGAAATGCTCTCAGCCTTAGAAAAATTTGGCATTGACAAGATTATGAATATAAATTAAATATTTGGCAGTGGCCATATACTGGTAGATCTTAGTAAATCTATTTTCATAGCACTGCCTAAGAAGACAGGTGTAAAAAGAATGGGAGCTCCATCAGATATTCAGCTTAATGAGCCACATCACCTAGCTGCTGGAAATAGGACAAAGACAATAACAAGAAATACTATATTTATTATCAGAATGCTTTTATATATATATATATATATATATATAAAGGGAAGAGGTTATAGTAGTTTCAATGAGAGAAAAGTGTGTATAATAAAAAAGAGAGAAACTGCAAATGTCTTTGGTTGTAATGTGGATTTAAAAAAAAAATAATACTACCCCAAGGGCAAAGAGGTCCAGGGTTGCATGTATTTTTTGCAATGTTAGAATTGAATTAAGAATAAAATAACTTACCTCCAGCATGCACAAAGATTTGAATGTGCCTTGCATGTAAACCATCCGAAGGAGAAAGAAATGGCAGCTTCAAGGGTTACACATATAAAACAGCTAGCTCTTAGAGTAGTGCATATGCAAATTTTGGCTGTCAATGATACATAAAAACGTGAAGAACGAGGTGATATAGTGGAAAGGAAAAAAGATAGTTGACTGCTGTAGTGAACTGGCTACACGTCATGGATGAAAGGAGAAACTGATTATAGGCATTTCTTGCAAGAAAAATGTGTAAAGCTTTTTGCTACTCTCTCTCTCTCTCTGATATATATATATATATATATATATATATATATATATATATATACACACACATACACATGAGAGATGCAACTTATAAATTAGAGATGTCAAAATCAAACAAATGCAGAAGTTTAAATATCTGGAAAGTGTTTAGGGGTGAGATAATGTGATCCAAAAGTGTATTGGAATAGCAAAAAGTATCTGCTAAAAAGTAAGTGCTGAACTGCTATGTAATATTAGTCTTACATGGCAGTGAATACTGGACAATTTCCTCACAAATGGAGTGGATACTTGAGGCAATAGCAACATGGTTCTACAGAAGGATGTTGAGAATACCATAGATGAAGCATGTAAGCAATGAGGAGTTTTTAAAGAAAACTTAAACAAAAAGGATAGTTATCTGTAAAATCAGAAAGAGAATTTCTTGGATACATAATGAAAAAGAAAGCATAGAAAATATAACTCACAGAACATATTGAAGGCAAAAGGAACAGGAAAGCAGTGATAGTAAGTTGTGAAGTTATGATTGCCCATGTTCTGAAGTGACATAGCACACAGAAGGAGAAAATCACACACACACACACACACACACACACATATATATATATATATATATATATATATATATATATAACCTCATTTCTAATGTGGTGATATCTATTTTAATCTTAAATTAATTTGATGTATTTTTAATTTTCTTTGTCTTTAGGATTATTTGGATCATATTGAAGAAATATCAAATAAATTAGTGGCAATTATGGAAGGATTAACAGAATCTTATGTAATTAAGGTGAGTTTTAACAAATTATTTTAAAACATTTTTCTTTAATAATATTAACAACTATGTATTGTGTGTTAAAATGTGTATAATACTGAAGACTAATTAATTTGTATTATTTGTTAACTAATTTACATGTGCTGTTAAAATATTTGCATATTTCGTTAAATCTTTCATTTTCAAAGATTTTCACATTTTTTCCCCAATTGTTGTATTCTGTTTTTGTATTCCATCTTTTCAATTTCTGGTTTTGTAAGTACTTTGGAACTGTCAGGTAATACACTAACCACTAACTTCTGTAGTCATCACTACAAATGAAATAACTCTCACACACACACACACACACACACACACACACACACACACACACATATATATAGTAAGGTAATGAGGGGTTTGGTAATCTGTATGGATAATTCCAAAGAGGATGTAATCCAGAGAACTCAATGTAACAACAGAGCATATATATATATATATATATATATATATATATATATATATATATATATATGACTCTAGTCTTAGAACTCAACAACAATTCTTCTGCCATTCTTGTGAGCTGTTATGCCCCAATCATGAACATCCCTGTGTTGGAAATTGATGACTTTTATGATCAACTCCGTCATTTCCAAAGTTCCACGTAGACAAACTTGTTATTATGGAAGACTTTAATGTACGGGTTGGTGCTGACCATAAGACATGGCCTGGTGTCCTTGGCATTCATGGGATCAGGAATATGAATTCTAATGGGCTACGACTACTTTCTCTCTGCCAAGAATTTGATCTTGTCCTTGTCAACACATGTTATCAGCAGTCCAGTAATCACAAAATGACTTGGATGCATCCCATATCCAAAGACTGGCATATAATTGATTACATTATCACCAAGAAATGTGACGTGAAAGACTTCAATATCACCCGCTCTTTCCATAACACTTGCTATCTTCCAGACCATGCTCTACTACATAGCAAAGCATCCTTTTGACTTGTACACAAGAAATCTCTTGTTAGCACTATGGTTTCTAAACAAATCAAGATCTCACCCCTTAAATTCTGATGTCATATGGAAGGTAGGTTCTGTTTCACAGGTCTACAAAGATGCTTGCATAAAATATCTGTTCAAGAACAAAGGCAAAAAGTTTGTATGTGATAATTCCTGTGGCATTGCACTTCTAGGTATCGCTAGCAAAATTCTCGCTTGTGTTATTCTCAACAAAATAATCAAATATCTCATTGACGACATCCATCCCAAATCTCAGTGTGGTTTTTTCATTTCATCAGGTTGCTGAGAAAGTTTGTAAGAAGAACCATGAACTCTATACCGTCTTTATCAATTTGACCAAAGTGTTTGACACTCTAAACAGAAAAGTACTCAAAAAGCTTGGCATACCTGAAAGTATGCTAAATGTCATCATCTCGTTTCATGAAGGAATGTTCTATCTAAAGGAGAGTTTTCAGAAACCTTTGATGTAACAAATGGCACAAAACAAGGTTGTGTCATGGCTCCTGTACTTTTCACTCTCTTCTTTTCATTTATACTACACCATACTTTTAGTAATCTTGACTTAGGTATGAAATTTGTTATTCTGCACAAGTGGCAGCCTCTTTGACCATCAACGTTTTAAATCAAAATTGCTGACTCAAGCAAGCATTATTCATGACTAGCAGTAGAGCCCGGCGTTGCCCAGGGATGTAACAGTAAGAGATAGATCAAGTATCGACCATCATAAAGACTGAAAAATAAAATTGACAAAGATTAATGTTTAAGGTTGACGGACACGTATGTCTTAATTAGTTTTTTTTGTTTTGTTTTTTTTACGAATTGGTCAAACCTAAACTCAAACAAAAACATTGTTTACAATCGTTATGAGTCTATCGATTGATGAATAGAATTTTATTATAAACAATTATCTTGTAAATGGAATTTTTAAAGCATTCTGAATGTAAAAATAAAGAAAAAAATGTGCAAGACAATAAGAAACACAACCTGCCAAAAAAAAAGTGGATTGTTTTATCGGCTGAAAAATGTAAGAAATCCGATCCCATATATAAAGGAACACACAAACACACAAACAACCTGGGCTTTTTAACCCGATGTGAGTTGTCCCCCTTTCATTCTCACGATGTCTTAATCGTGTTTTCAAATTGATTTTGTTAAAAAACAATTGTGTTTTTCCCACTTTCGGCGCTGTTAGAACCACCACAAGGTAATTTTATGTAGTCCTGTGAAGTTTTGTTGAAATCGGCTAAAAAATGTAGGAAATCCGATCCAATATATAAACATTACACACACACACACACACAATCTGCGTTTTATAATAAGTAAGATCTCTTGTTTGCTGATGATGCTGCGACTATGGCCACCTCAATCGAAGAAGCTCAAGCACTCATCAACCATTTTTCCACTGCTTGCAATACATTTGGATTAACTATAAGCATAAAGAAAACTGAAGTTGTCCATCAACCAAAGCCTACATCTAAGCAGGTCAAGGGTGTAAAACAAAAACCACCTGCCCATACCTTTCTAATCGTTCCTATTACTGTTGGCAGCAACAACCTGAAGTATGTGAAATTATTCTTGTACTTGGGAAGCAAAGTCAATTCAACTGCCTCTTTGGATGACCGAATATCAAAGGCAAGCAATGCCTTTGGGAAGCTTAAGCATCACCTATGAGATGTTCATGGGATTTCATTGAAAACAAAAATTAGAGTCTATCGAGCAGTCATTCTCACCACACTTCTATATGGGTCAGAATCATGGACGCCATACAGGACGAACATCAATCAACTTGATGCTTTTCATAAACACTGTCTTCATTCAATATGCAGTTATACACGGCAGGACAAGATCTCTAACCCTGATCTTTTCATCAAATGTGGCGTCAGTGGTATTGAATCCTTTCTGATGCAATCACAATTCAGATGGGCTGGTCATGTCATCAGAATGAGTTATGATTGGATGCCAAAAATCCTCATGTATAGCCAACTTTTTCATGGTAAGCAGAATGTAGGCTGTCCTTGGTTACGCTTCAAGGATAAACTTAAATACAATTTAATTGCTGCAAACATTCCTATAGAGGAATTCAAACTTGCTGTTGAAAACCGAGCAAACTGGAGAAACACCTGCTACTGAGGTATAACTAACTTTGAAAAGAATTGTCACAACCATCTGAGAGAATTAAGAATTATATTAAATCTTGGGCTAATACATCAATCCATATGACAGTCGACCCTTCAGTATGCCCTTCGTGTAGATTTGTTTGCAAATTTCATGCAGGATTGTTGCCTCATATAAAACAACATAAAAACTGAACTGAAAGACATTCATACATCAAAAATGATCAGAGAGACCATCACACATATATATATATATATATATATATATATATATATAAATGAAAAAATATAGTTTTAAGGTGTGCTGTATTTATAGGATAAAGTGCTCAATATCACAGATAGTGTATGTAAATATAAATATAAAAGTGAACATTGAAGTCAACACTTACAAAACAACATAATATACCAAACCATCGTAAAATCACCAGATAATGAAGAAAAAGTATACATAGGAGTAACTGAAGGACCCTGGAAACAAAGAAACTATGCATACAAAACATCTTTCACAAATAGTAAATATGTGAACAGCACAATGCTTTCTAAGTATATCTGGGAAGTTAAAATCAAAACGCAAATCACACCAAAAATATCATGGAAAATAAGGAAAAGATCATCAGCCTACAACAATCAATCCAAAACCTGCAAACTTTGCTTGGAGGCAAAAATAGCTATTATTACCTTCCCAGACCAAAATAAATTACTAAATAAATGATCTGAGCTCATCTCAAAATGCAGACATGAAAACAAATTTTTAGTACGTTACTTAAAAATCAAAAACTGAAATCAATAAATAAAAATAAACAAAATAATATAAAAAACAAGTAAAATAAATTAACCCAAATAATAAACAAATTAACAAACCACTCCCATTAGAATAGATGAAGTAGAACAAATGAAAATAAAAAATAAATGCATAAAATACAAATAAAAATAATCGATCCAAAAATTGGATGAGAAATTAGCTATAACTGCTATATAATGCTAGAAAAAATTACTATGTTACTCAAAAATAAAAAAAACGAATAGAGCAAAAATATACAAAATAAAAAATAAGCATATAAATAAGAAAAAACAAGTAAAAATTATTCCAAATAATTAAATAAATCAACAAATTAACAAAAGGTTAGTTAGAACTAATGAAAATAAACATGAATAAGCAAAAACAAATTAACAAACGGTTAGTTAGAACTAATAAAAATAAACATAAATAAGCAAAAAAAAGTAAAAATAACCAATCCAAATAAATAAATATCGCAAAATACATTTGAATGCTTGAAGGTGGTCATCAGTGATGAAAGCCGTCTTCATCGCTGATTTCGGGATTCTTATTCATCATATCAGCTCCAACAGCCACCCACGACCTGTTATCTTATTCTACAGGTCGCCACCGTGAAAAGAATTGTGCTAGTGCTCGTGACAGAATTTATACTTTCAGCTCTTAAGAAAAAAAAAAAAAAAAAACCCAACAGAAGCGTCCAAAATTGCTTGCTCTGTCCAATTAAAATATTTTAACGGTACATTTAGCTGTTCACTAAAATGGGGGTGTCTTTTCCCCCTTCCTCCTTCTAAACTGAATTAGCTTGCTTCACACCAATTAAAAATGTAATCTTTTCCTCCAAAAATAACTTATACTACTCAATCAAAACAAAAAAAAAAAAAAAAATGAAAAAGAACATTAATAATATGTTTGAGGTGGTTAGGTTTTAACTTGTTAAAGTTTTTATTATCGTATGGAATGAATTGATTTTTACATATTTACAGTTAAAATAAATCAACGGTACCAGGAGGGACAGATGGGATATTAAATTGAACCATATAGGGATGGATGAAATATTGATTTGAAATAAATTAACAATTTATATAATACTACTATCGTATAAAAACGGGTGAGTTCTATATTATTAATTTAAAATAAATCGACAATATCATCCGGGGGCTAGAATTTTATATTATTAAGGTTAAAATATATTATCAAAACAAAGAAAGAAACAAATTAATTCTAAATTATAACATTTAAAATAAGTTGATGATATTGTAGCGTATGGTATAAATGGATTCTATTAATGTTAAATTGTGTGGATTGATTTTAAATTATGTAACATTAAAATATAATAACATTATCATATGAAAGGGATAAATTCTAAATTATGATAATTTCCAGTGCCTGAACAATATCGGATGTTAAGTTACAATATTTTGTTTCATAAAAAATTATCGAGGGTTTGTGAATTAAATTTAACTAATAAAACCTACGAAGAACCTATTTATTCGCAAGCAATGTAAACCCAGATATTTGTTTGACACCCTGCCATTTGGTCCATGCTCCCTGTGAACTAAGTCCCACCATCTTGCAGTATCTCATTTCTTCAATCCCTGCTCGAACCTCTTCTTGGATTAGTTGGCGTCTTTCTTTTCCTTTGGCTTTGCTTATTTGGGGGCAAGGAAAATAACCGAGACCCGCTCTACCTTTAGCAATAGTGCCAAGAGTTACTTTATGCCGTAGTCTATCCTCTGCTATCTCCAACTCCTTTTCTGCACGCCATTTTCTCCCCGTTCGAGATTGAATACATGCTGCAACCACTTTTGGGTCTTTTGATTCTTTATATTGCAGCTGTTCTCTTAAATAAAATAAACAAATTAAAAACTGTTCCACCCACCAAAATAGCAGAATAGACTACAGCAATCAATCTAAAAATTGAATGAATACATAGCTTTATCTTCCCAGACCAAAACATACTATTAAATAAGTGACCTAAGCAAATCCCCCACCCATAATTTAATACCATGTATTAACATGGTATTAAATTGAACCATATAGGGATGGATGAAATATTGATTTGAAATAAATTAACAATTTATATAATACTACTATCGTATAAAAACGGGTGAGTTCTATATTATTAATTTAAAATAAATCGACAATATCGTCCGGGGGCTAGAATTTTATATTATTAAGGTTAAAATATATTATCAAAACAAAGAAAGAAACAAATTAATTCTAAATTATAACGTTTAAAATAAGTTGATGATATTGTAGCGTATGGTATAAATGGATTCTATTAATGTTAAATTGTGTGGATTGATTTTAAATTATGTAACATTAAAATATAATAACATTATCATATGAAAGGGATAAATTCTAAATTATGATACATTGAAAACCAAAAAGAATAAATAAATATATAAAATGAAAATAAAAAAACAAGTAAAATAAATTAACCCAAATAAATAAATAAGCCACCCTTGCCAAAATAACTGTCAGAATGGATTACCCACAATGCACCACTGACCCAGGTATATAAATAGTCATGAAAAAATCCAACACTTGTAGCCTGACGATTGCGTCTAGCATTAAACAGCATATCGCCTCTTCATTGTTCACTTATATATATAATTTTTTTTTTCCTTTTTCATTGAGTGTTCTTTTCATTTTTCATAGTTTTCTTCTTTTTCCTATCTTCCTTCATACTTTATCTTCCCATTCTTCCTCTACCTTGCTTCCCCAATTCCTTTTCACTTAATATTACTGTGTAGGTTTCTTTTTCAGAAAGCATAATTTATTTCAGCTGGGGATTGGGCAGATACTACACTCTTATCCTATGTAGAAAAAATATTGTAAATAGAAACAAGCAGAATAATAATATAAACTATTTATTGAAAGACGATATTCATAATTATAGTTGGAAATGTAACTTGAAAGATTTATGAATCTTATTTCTTTCTTTTCATTATTTATTTTTTATAGTGGGATGCAAAGGCACCAATGCCTTCATCTTGTTTCCGATCTGTTTGTAAACAGATGACCAAGTTCCATGAAGTAATCATAGATGTTCTACCTCAGCATCAAGTAAAGGTTAGTTTTTTTCTTTATTATATAATAGTGTACAAAGATAACTGTATATATGTATCTAATTCCCATAAATGATGTGCTTTATGAACAAATTGATCAGTTTTTTCTTACCAGTAGATAAATAAAAATTCACTTATAATTTGTATATTATGTTGTAAACTTTGATAAGACTCTTTTAAAAATATTTCAGTCTTTCTGAAATATGTGAATCTTGAGAAATTTTTGTTTGAATGTTAAAATAATTTAATGGAATTTTATATTTAAAATGTTTATTGTATAACTGATTTACTTATGAATCTAATCAGTTTTTACTCATTTGTATTCATTTTTTTTCATTTTCACAGATTATGATTCCAATACATTTTTAATTTTTAAATAGAAATCATTTGAATTTTACTGAAATCTCTAACCCAAAATTTTATATTTTGCAATTATATGATTAAATTTCTTTTTCAAGTTATATTAACATGGATCAGGATTTAGACTTCTTAATTATATAATAACCAGTCATTTTATCTAACTTTTAATATTTTATTCTTAATAACAACCTCTATTTTCAACAGTAAAAAAATACAATATGCATTATGTTATCCTAACATAGTAGCCTTAAAAAGATAGTATTATTTAGCTATGGAGTGCACTTTTGTCTAACATCAGAGTATGTTTCATACATAATATCTGCAAGATAAACATAAGAAATGGCTGGATGGTTAATATATTTCCTAATCAAGTCAGATACTGAAGTTTTATTTTCAGTTTGAACTTGGTATATTTAATTGAACTTGGTATATTTAACTAAACTTGGATGACTGTCATGAATCAGGTGTCAAAATAGTGGCTGCATATGCATAGATATAATATTTGCATATTGTAATGAAAAACTAACAAAATCAGATAATGTCATGAGATAGAGCTAGGGTGGCCTGGGTTAGTGGTCTTCAATCTTGAAACCATGCCTGACTCTAGGATCATCATATATATATATATATATATATATATATATATATATACACACACACACACACACACACACACACACACAATTATTATGATGATATTTTTATTATAAGAGATTATAATAAAAACATTTTAAATTGCTACACAAAAGCTTTCATGTTTCAATACTATGATTGTACTTCCTCAGGTGATGGTTGATAACTGGTGATGAAATGATTTTTAGAGAAATTTAACATTTACCAACATGTGTAATTGCAGAAATCTTAACAAGTGTCCATTACAAAATAGGTGTCAAACTGATTCACTTGTTTACTAAAGTACAATTTCTACTATAGAAAATCCAACAGTGAAATTTTACATTAGCAGTACCAAGAATTCCTCCAAAGCAAAGTGGTATCAACATATTTCTTCTTTTAACAACAACACATACAAAAATAGGACGTCCCTTTCTAAATATTTTTGGTACTTAAAACAAGTCAACACCACCCCTACAGTTAAAATGGAAAATTTAAAAAAAAACAAAAAAACTAGAACTTGTAAATCTTTACATGATCTATGTTTCCTGTGTTTACAAGAAAAATTCCATATAATCAAGTTTGCTAACAAAAAAGCCCTGTTAAACCAAAGAAGTGAATTAACAGTGAGATGCCAATAGAGTCTTAAAATATAGTTAAAAACTTTGTTATAAAAAACAATTATGTATTACAATTTTATAACTATCATTTTATTAGCATATAATGGTCCACCTTCTAAAGGTAATTACTTTATTTAGCTTATTCACCTTTAATATTGCTATGTTTTGCCATCTATCCAGTATTATTAGCATTGTATATAGATGTTTCACATTTTTAATTTTATTTACAGGCCCCTTTAAGAAGCTTCCTGATTATGTAAAAATAATTTTTTTAAATTTGTTTCTGATTTTACATCTGATTAATCCCTCCACCACCACTTCAACAAATAAAATGTCATATTTGGCTACAGCTATAATACATTTGTTGTTGCCATATTCTCCGCAATCATCAATGATGCCATGTCTATATGACATTTTATCATGACATTAAAAAGCAACTCACCCACCTTATTTTTCTATTTAGCATAGAGTTGATATTTAATTGATTAATCGAGACATACCAAAAAGTATATTTTTAATTGACCTTACACCCCACCAGCCTTTAATTTTACAAAAAAAGGTAACAATTTGTTTTTAAATTTCCCTAAAAATCATTTCATCACCAGTTATCAACCATCACCTGAGGAAGTACAATCGTAGTATTGAAACATGAAAGCTTTTGTATAGTAATGTAAAATGTTTTTATTATAATCTTGTATAATAAAGATATTATAATAATATTTTGCTGTGTGTGTGTTTGTGTGTGCATGTAATTATGTGTATAGTTCAAATAGTGTGTATGTGCAGTACCAGGGAGAGGATTTCTGAGCTCCCCTAGTTGGAAAAGGAGATGCTGGGACAAACAAACTTGATCTAGCATGTCTTACAAGACTTTTTAAAGAGTGTGTCTTACTTGGCAACTCTTGCAGTTGAGTGTGATTTGGCACAAGAATTAGACTTTGAGGAACTCATTGTGCATTTTGCTTCAATAAAAGCTGCTTTGGAACTGGTTTTAGTCTTTGTATTTTTTTTAATAAAATACTAATTTGTAATTTTGTTCTCTACTTTATGTAAAGAATCTTCCCTAAACTCCTAAAGTTATTTCCTTGATGCCCATTGGGTTTCAAGGCCTGGTACATTTGTGCTGGCTGTACACCCATCTTTCCACCACTCTGTGTGTGTGTGTATATATATATATATATATATATATATATATATATATATATATATATATATATATGATTTAAAATCAACAACCTGACAATTGCACCATACATGAAACTCTTGTGCTACCAGTGAAAGGAAAATGTATATTTATTATAATATAAATTTTGTCATTATTTTATTAGCACCAGATCACAACTGATGATCAACATATAACTTCTGGTCAAAGATATAATAGCAGAATATATTACTTTTTTTTCAACATTATGCAGCTTATATTTGATTTATGCATAAGTGTCCAGGGATTGTTGATATGGAATTTAGTGAAAAGAAAAACTTAGCACTGGGGGGAAAATTTTTTTTCCCCCTCATATCTTATTTTATATTTGCTGTTCACTTTTTTATTTTATTTTTATATTATTATTTTAAGTTTATAATATGTATTTATATAACTTGTATTGATAATTGTGTTTTGTTTTTCTGATATTTTGTATTACATTTCTTTTTTAACTTTTATTATAGGTGATATTTCAAAGAATCCACAAAAGCTTTGTCAATTTTTTACGACAGCAACTACTAACTCTAAATGTTACTAATGATGGTGGTCCCCAAAATGGGTAAGTTGAATTCTTTTTTTATTATTTTTAATTCAATCTTATTGACAAGATGTAACATTTTTTTTGAATTTGGTTAATATGAAAATAGGAAAAATTCAAGTATAAAGGATCTGGAATGTTTTCAATTTGCTCATAGAGCCGGCTTGTTTCCAAAATGGTATGATATGTTAGGCCACAGCCTCGAGTAAAGTTGAAAACATGGACAATTTTATTTTGAAACACTGTAATTTGAAGCAGCAAGTTTTTCATTTGAACATGAGCTATTGAAAGTTAAAGAATTGTGTCCCTTTTAATTGTTTTTATCAGTAGAAACCAAGATGGTGAAATCTGAAAAACAATCACAGTAATGAAAACTTGGTAATCCAAAATTTCAGGATTGCAGGTCCAGATCTAGACCAGAATATTTTTAATTTGTTCATAGTCAGCCTGATTCCTAAATGGTGTATGTTGGGTTACAGCCTCTAGGAAAGTTGAAAAAGTTCAAATTCTCTATTGGATTCAAGTCTGGAGACTGTGATAGCTATTCAAGTGTATGGCATTGTTTTCAATGAGCCATTTTTTGTAGATTTAAGCAATGTGTTTAGGATCATTATCTTGTCGCAAAACCCATTCATTTGGAAGTCTAAGTTTTACTACTTACTGAAACAAATTAGATTCCAAAATATCTTGGTATATTTTGAAGTCATTCTACCATGTATTATCTGTAAATTACCTGTATCATTAACAGAAAAATATCCCCAAACCATGATATTGCCAAATTTCATCGTTGAGATTGTGTTCTTTGGTGCAAAGGTTGTGCCATTTTTTTCTTCAAATGTGAATCCTTGAATTATTTTCAAATAGTTCAAATTTTGTCTCATTTGTCCATAAAACACTTTCCTAACATGATTCAGATTTATTCTTATACTCACAAACAAATTTTAATAGTAGTTTCTTCAATAGTAGTAGAGTTTTTTGTTTCTTCAATAGTAGTAGAGTCTTTTTTTTTTTTTTTTTTGTTTCTTCAATAGTAGTAGAGTTTTTTGTTTTTTCAATAGTAGTAGAGTTTTTTGTTTTTTCAATAGTAGTAGAGTTTTTTTTTTTTTTTTTTTTTTGTTTCTTCAATAGTAGTAGAGTTTTTTGTTTCTTCAATAGTAGTAGTTTTTTTCTGGGAGAATATGATCTTAATTGACTTCTATGAAGTTTATTGCTTATTGTTCACTTCGTAACAATAGTACCTGATACTTTTAATTCTTTCTGTGTTTCTCTCTGAGTCTGGGAGAAATCTTGTGTGGTGCACCAGATTTTGATTTGTTAAAAGTTTTCATCTTTTTATACTTAAAAATAACAGAACTAATAGTAGTAAATGGTATATTCAGGATATCTGCTATTTTCCTATAGCTTTTACTTTCCTTCCAATGTTTGGTGATCAATTCTTTTTGCAAATTTGATAGTTCCTTGCCTTTCCCCAGGATGGTAAATATTATGTATGATTTATGTGCAAAGATAACCTTATATAAGAAATGAATTGTGGAATGTTCTAGATTGTTCTGGCAATACAAAGAATTAAGTAAATAAAGATATTTTAATCCTTTTGATATTAAAGACATATTTTGTATGAATACTTTTTACCTCAAAATTTTATAAATAACACACAATTTTATTTATAACAAAGTTTTCTAATTGTTTTTTGCATATTGTAGCATTATGCAATGGTGTAGAAATATTGAATGGATTTTAAGTTTTTTTCATATGTTAATTAAAAAATTTCCTAGTGTATGAATATTTATTTCCCCCCACTGTGTGTGTGTGTGTGTGTATATATATATATATATATATATATATATATATATATATATATAGGATCTCTTCATTCAAACATGTTTCATTAAATAATATAGACATATCATGTCTATTTATTTTTACAATAATCTGTTCTAGTTCTCTAATTATCTTGAGGATAAGTTGAAATTCATCAAGGAAGACACCGTAGTTCTTGTTAACCCTAGTACTTTCTATCTCTACTGAGAACATCCTCAGGGGTGAATTACAAAGACAAACTTAATGTTATTGTGATCGTTTCGATGATGACTTTTGTAAACACACATTTTGCAAATGTGCTCTGTTATAATTATTTTAATTGTAATTGTAATAGTTATGATTACAATGTTTTGTATACAATGCAAGGAGAGTAATCAGAGATGGTAAATTACAACTTGGTGTTGGGCAAAAACTTTAAATTCTTGACGCCCGCTACATCAAAATCAAACAACTAACACTAAACAAGATTTATCACTAGTATTTTTAGTTATTAAATTTAATATATTATGCAAATATTCTAACTATTCTCTCCCTTTTCTTTCTCTCTTTGAATTTAAATACTTGTATATATTGTAATATATTTGACAATAGTTTTATATCTTGTAAGGTATACATCAATGTTAAATGTAGTTCAATGAAATCAAAGCATATGAATTGGTCATGTTAATTCAAGAGTATGTGTAATTAAGTGTCTTTGATTTGATTAGGTATATTTGACATTTTAGCCATGCAAATTTAGATGAATTTGGATTCAACATTGAGATTCAACATTCATTGATTTATACATTAGACAACCAGCAAGAATGAACAGGACCAGGCAGTGCGAGGTTGATGTCAATTTAGCATACTTGTAAATCAGATCTTACTTGAGTTCTGTTAGCTGTACAATAGTTAGATGATTTAACTGAATGAATACACTTCATTTTTTCATTCTTTTAACAAAATTATAAATAAAGCAAGAACCCAATATAGATGTTTTAGTTGTATTTTGATGGCCCTATTAATAAAATGGTTATCACTGATCTATAAAAAGTATGGGCATAGTAGTTTATGAATTAATGTCTATAAAACTTGTTTTATTACAATATATTTTTAATCTCATATCCTCTGTTTTAATTTAAATTCAGTTTTGAATTTTTTAAAAATTCTATTGAAAAGATTTCATTTTAATTCTAATCAGTATAAGTTTAAATTGTAATTCTTTTTTTTACAAGAATGAAAAATTGTGGTTTGTTATCATTATCCTCTGCAAGCCAGTAACATTGTTTTATTTAAATAACAGACAAAAGCTGCCTGTAATTTAAAATAGTCTATTATATTAACACTTGATAACAATTTTGACTTTGTTGCATATTTCAAATACATTTATTTCACAAAATGTTATCAGTGATGATAAAAACATGAGAGTTGATCAGTAATTTGATATATTTGTTAGTTGAAGTTAGACTTGAAATTTTCACTACATCATGTACAATCAATTTGATTAATGGAGAAGCTTTGGTTTAAGTGCATTGATAAAGTGGGATGTCATGTTGAGAAATAAATATTTGTGCATCAAGTGTTCTTTTTCATCATTAGTTTATGGACTTATTGTTGATGTACCTATGTAAGTAATCAATTTTGAAGTTTAAAAATGTACCCCAAACTTGTAATATGTACTTAATTTATTTTGTCTTGTTTTGTAAGATACTAATATTTTGTTTTTCCTTTCTCAGGTTAGTCAATGCTGATATAGTTTTTTATGAAAACAATATGAAAGCATTGAAAGGAGTGGAAGATGTAATAGAAGGCATGCAGACAGTGTGGACAACTAACTATGATAGGTGACCCCCCACCTATTCTGCTCTGGTGGATAAATATTATATACAAAACCTTGCTCAATTTTTTTTTCTCTTCATGAAACTGAGACAAATGGCCTAAACATTTTAAAATATTCATTGTGATAAATATTACAATACTCAAATATGCTTCACTCACTCACTCCTTTTTGACATGCAACTCTGAGATACATTTTATGTATGTTAGACAGTCTTTTGACATTAAGAATGGCAGTATATATGTATAAATGTTTGTGTGTGAAAAGTTTATGCCTATGGATATATATGAATAGTAATATTGAAACAAATTCAAACTCTATCTCTCTCTCTCTCTCACACACACATTGTTTATATATGTGTATGTCTACATATGTGTATGTTTGTGTGTATGAGGATTTTGCAGTATGAAACAAAGAAGCATATTTACTTTTTTGAGAATTTGGATTTTATTTAAACAATTTAATCTGTGGACGAAAAAAGGTTTAAACATTGGCTATCATAATATATTATTGCTTTATTATTATTTTATTTTTTCTAAGGATTTTCTTTATTTTTGAGGACAAATGTTTATATTTCATATAAGGTAATGTAAATTGCAGAGGCAGACTTGTGTGTATCTGGGGAAATTATCAAGTTGCATTGTCCATTTACTTGATATTTGATTATCTTATGGCTTTGTTAGTCTTATACTAACCAACTGTCTTAACAATATATGTTGTCATTTGAATTGTCCATATTCAGGACATCCTCACTTTGTTAACAGAAACTATAATGATTACTTGGAAGTTACTTAACCCTTTGAGCCCTGTATTCCTGAACAATTTTTAACCCTTCTGCCTGAGCTCCCGGGTCAAAATTCGCAAATAATTGGTATGTAATGTTTCATGGTAGATATAAAAATAGTTACAAGTGTTTGCCCACTGTTCAACCAGTAGCTAGGCATCAAGTCATTTTTCTCTACCGCTGTTAAACCAGTGGCTGGGCATTATGTCATTTTCTATACCACCTCGTAAAGTGGTGGTCAGGGCTCAAAGGTTTAATTCTATAATAAAGAAGAAATTTTATAACAAGCATCAACTAATTTATCTATTGTTATTGTATGATAATTCTTGATTTAAAAAATGAATGTGCATAAATTGTATAGACAATAAATACATTTGTACCACTTTTTTAAATTTTGGAAAAAATTGAGACATATAAACAATGGTTTTCTTGCTAATTTTTTTTTTATAACCTGTTGATACTGATGTTTTATATTGATTATTCAAAATGTCTTCCTACAGCAAGACAGAGTTAATATCATTAAGAGAGTAGACCACAAACATCAAATAATGCACAAACTATAAATGAAAGATTTATCATACAATTACAAAACAAAAAAAAAACAAACAATTTTGCTGAATATCATTGCAAGCCTCTCTCTATTTCCATGTAAAGTGTTCAGATGAACTACATTCCTTAGTTCTAACCTTCATGGCCAAGACCTTCCCATACCACACACATTGCAGCAAACCACCCTCATTCTTTTCATTTTCCATTGATGAGATAGAAGTTCATTCAAGCAGTTTTTTTCCATGAACCACTGCTTTATAGAACTGACTCTCAAGAGGATGCTTCCCTGATTACTACAATCTTAACCTATTCAAGTCTAGGGTTAATTGTTATCTTCCCCACATATCCCCATATACTGTGCCTCTTACTCTGTAGCCCTCTACTTTGAGTGTACAGGATGAACATCATTGTATATATAATTAATTTTCTTGTATTGTTTATTATAGCATTAACTGGTTTCTGTGTAGAAGTTTCTGCTATATGTATGTATTAGGTTTTAACTTATATAGAAGAAAATGTCACTGTTGATTGTGTGCTGTTTTGAAACTGTTTTCAAGGAACATTTTTAAGATAAATAAGAAAAGAAAACAATTTTATTGCTTATCTTGTTTTCACTAAACCCAGGGATTGAACTTATAATTATTATACCTTCAAATTCATGAAGCAAGGCTTTAATCTTCCTTAATATCACTAGAACTTGGAGCCTTAAACCTAATGTTCTTATTATCTATCTGCTACTGATACTGTTATGCTTGATCTCCTCTTAATTGCTGTGGTTCCAAGGTCCACTCTGACCTGGGATGGTAGCACCTGTTAGGGTCCCAGCTATAGGCAAATAGTGAACCTCCAAAGAAAAATAAAACACTGAAAGTATAAGAATACATTTTTATAGTAAAATTACCAATAATACATGCTTATTGATACATTGACTATCAATATATTTTATCTGTAATTGAAGTCCTACAATTGTATTCAAAATATATTGAAGCCATAAAATTGTGTTCAACATATCTAAATTTCAGCATTATATGATCCATAGAGATTGATATACCACCAAATCAATCAAATTAACCAACCAACAAACCAACTTCTTTGATGTTGCTAAAGTTGTTATTCTGAAGATTTTTGTACTGTGTTCTAGATAATGGACATTCCATTTTTTTATGATCTATGGACAGTGAGACATTTATCTTTTTAAATTAGTTCGCCCTGAAAGGGGCTACTGGGTGTGAAAGAGAATGAGAAAACTTAAGAAGGAATCAGAAACTCAATCTAAACAGGAAATAAGGGATAAACCTTTACTCCTGTTCAAAAGACTAGGGATGAATGTGAACCAGATGATATATATATATATATATATATATATATATATATATATATATATATATATACATACTCCTATTAAATTTATCAATTTATAATGGTGGTCCAGTTTACAAAATTGATACAGTGTCAAATGAATCCCTGATCCATAGAAAGCCATCTGCACTTTGGTTTGATTTACATTGAAAATGTGCATATATAATTCATATCTATGTATGAAAACTGACTTATTATTTTACAAAAAGATTTCTTTTAAATAAACAACAATTGGATATATACATTTTTTGTACACTAAAATATTTTAAACCAGCAATTGTTTGGTGAATAGATTTTTTTCTTTTTGTTTTAAACTTAAGGTATTGTCTGGTGACTGTTAGCTTGTGATATAAAGGTGTTTTGAACCCACTTTCTCTGCAAGTTATTAGTATATTCTGGAAGGCAGGCTGATTTTTGTTTTCTTCTATTGCAAATCTGGTTGAAGGTTTTGAGTTCACTTAGTCCAGTAATATTTGTACAGCTTCCTGGTGAGGCCAAAGTATGAAGGTATGATCTGTGTATCTGAGCTATACACCTTTAATGGTGCCATTCCTAATATCACTTCCTGTGGTGTGTATAACATCAGGACAATATTCAGAAGCACCTCAACCATAGAGAAATCTTTGAATTACTCAGATCAAGAGCTGTGTATTCCAGCTCTTGCAGTTGTGGCAAAAACTACAATGGGGAAACCAGTTGTATCCTAAATGTAAGGCTGGAGGAACACAATTGGGGTGAGATAATAAAATCAGGCATGGATGATTTATGTATAGAGGGAAAAGAGTGGTCACAACCCCTGTGGAATGAAATAAAATACTAGACAAAGGACAAAGAACAACATTGATGAATCAGACATCTGGAGAAATTAGCACATAAGTTGTGACAGCCTCTTTAGTAGATGTAACATAGATAAATATGGGAGATATTCATAATGAAAAATAGAAACAATAGTAGAGAATATATAGCTTCAATACAAGGTTTCTGCAACAGCAGCAGTAAGAAAAGAAAAGTGGCACCAAAAGGAGTCAAGTGTAACAGCAGCAAACAATAAGAACATTAGGTTTAAGCCTCCAAGTCTTTAGTTCTGGATTTTAGTGGATTAAAGCATTGGTTTATGAATTTGTTGACATAGTAATTGTGTGATCTCTGAGAAAAGTAATACGAACTCAGACTTGATGGAAATAGGGCAAGCAAGAACTGAGCTGTACTAAAAACAAACAAGAATTGATATCCCTGGACAGTGGATCAAGAACAATCTATTCATATAGATTAAATAAAGGGTTCAGTTTAAAATTTCCTGAAGTTTACGTAACTTCTATAATGTGATAATGACAATGATGACGATATTAGTTTGAATGTAAATAAAATTAAACAATTCATAGTTATGTGAATGACTCAGTTTGGGTAGGGAAATGGATTTATTAATGTTGTAATCATCTTTTTGAAGTTTTCTTTCTCTAAATCTTTCTTAAATCTGATGAAATATTATCTAAATGAATTGGTAATATATTTACAATATTAATGTTACTGATCTAATTAAATGAAAATGTTAACTAACTGATATATATTTTACTATGTCTGAATTGAAAAAAAAATTGTTTTATTAAAATTGTTTCCAATCTGCTTATTAATATTGTCAGTTTAATTGAAAATGATGTATCTGATTTTATATATATATATATATATATATATTAAAATAATAGGAAAGAACATGAGATTTATAATTCAGTGTTCTTAGCATTTATTTTTATTTTTAAAAAACAGTGTTCAATATAACAGCAGAAAATTATATTATAATTGTTTTTTTTTATTAAAATTTATAATCATTGCAACACTGAAATTCTTATGTTTCAAAACTGAAACTTCAATTTAAATTCAATCATACAAATTAAACTTAAAATACAAAGTTCTGTTCCATTATCAAGCAATGATAAGAATAATTTTAGAAATTGAATTTATATGTCCAGACAAATGTGATATTTTGAGGTATTGGGGTTAAGAAAAATTCCATCTTTTTTATTTTAGGGGTGTTAAGATTTAACTTATTTAGAAAACTCATGTATCTAATGTATTGTAACTATCAAGTCAAGGCGGCGGCTGGGGTATTTGTCTATTGATACAAACTTCCTTTTTCAAGTAGAAATTTGTAGTAGTGTCTATGTTCCAATACATCTGGATTTCAATAGCAATACATTTGGTATTTTTAATTTTATTTTTATTTAAATTTCAATTGATTTTTTCAAAAGGGGCATTCAAATATTTAGTCACATTTTTAATATTCATATTTTGTATTGACTTAATTATATTTAATTTATTTACTAATTGAGTACATATATGGTAATATTAAAATTAATATATCACAATCTCATGCATTCATAAACTATTTTATTTATGATCAAATATAAATATGTTAGTTTCATTTTTAAAAAAATTAGCTATTACTTAAAGAAAAATTTGGCAATGTCTACAAAAACTTGCTATTTCATTTTCTTGATTTAATAAATTTTTATTTTTCAGAAACTTAATATTTAACTTTTCACATATGTACAAAGGACATGGTTCATTTAAATATCTACAAGTTCTTGAATTTTTTTTTATTACTTTCCATTTTACTGTTGGTGTTTTATTGGTTTCTTTTAAATGCCAGAAATATTTAGATAATGATGTCTAGCTGTGGTATGTAGTATTATTGAAGGAACTTTGGTGTTGGTTCCATCTTATTTTAAATTCATTCTTTTTAGATCCTACATAGACTTCTTTGTACATCCTACATAGACTCTATCATCATTAGGATTTTCAATAGATGAGATATTGCATTGATAAACTTGGGATTTTATACAAAATTTATTATTCAGAGGACAATTATCAAGATTTCTACAGTTACATAATTTTTCTTTATTTTTGTTTATTCCTATTTCATGATCTGTATTTCTTTGATTTTGGTATAAGTATTTATTCATGATTTTGGTATTATGTTTCTTGATAATCCTTTCTAAGTTCTCAGTAGAACTGTAACTTATTTTTAAGGTATTTTTATTAAAAATTTTACTGAGTTTACTATTTTAAAAAAAATAGGTTTTCGATTGATGCAAGGAATTTTTGTCCTAGTTTACTTATAACCATTTGATTGAATGGAAGTGTATATCAAATGATTTTTCTATTTCTATTTTTTCTTTAGTTTCTATTATTATTTTTTACATAATTAATTTTTGGGCATTTATAGCCAGTATCCTTTAGATATCCATTATATCTAGGAAGTCTACTTTGTAAAATTAGTATTTACAGTAATTTTCGAGCTTAGGCATTTAAATTCTTTCTAATTTTATCTATTTTAAAGTTAGTAGACTTATAACCATATGTCCATCATCTCTATACAGTTCGACATTATTAATACTAATTTCATGATATGCTGTTATGTTTAACATAATATAAAAAGACCAATAAGGTCAGAAGATGCTGCAGAGTTCAATGATCCCATTGTGATATCAAAATAGTCATCAGAGTTTTTAATCCACTGGTTGCCATTATGAATGATTACCAATTTTTTTTGCATTCACAATTGTTTTTTTCCTTATCTGTTAGGTCAGAAGGTAGCAAAATTCAGGGCAGTCGTGAAAAGTTCCCTTGATATTGATGGGTAGTATTCTTCAATACCAAACTGTACTAGGGTACAATTTGGTTTCTCCTTAATATTAGTAAATCAATTTGTAACTTCTTTGGTATACTTTATTTGCTGGTTAACTTTGTATTTTAAATTTAATTTGTATGATTGAATTTAAATTAAAGTTTCAGTTTTGAAACATGGGAATTTTGGTGTTGCAATGATTATATATTTAAAAAAAAAATCAATCATATATATATATATATATATATATATATATATATATATATATATATATATATAAGAAATTTGTCCTTAGCTGATTGAAGTTATATTTGGAACCCTGACTTGAGTTTGATAGACAAACTGTTTTTGTCAAAAATGGTTATTCAATCCACTCATTAGAAGGTATCAGCAATTGACTTCTGATTTTCATTATTTTTCATATTATATAATTGATTCATTTTTTATTGGTGTTAGGTTGAATTTTACTTCAGTGTATATGTACATGTATGTATGTGCATATGTGACAGTTATTTCTCCTTTTCATCGATTTATTTATTCCTTAGATGACTCTCTCCCTATTCTTTTTTTTCTCTCTTTTGGCTCATATATATATATATATATATATATATATATATATATATATTCCTCAAAATAAAAATTACCTTTTAATTTGATCTAGCAGAAGAGAAAATGGGGGAAATGTGATTTAGGTAGTGGAATAACCTTGATTATTTTGAAAATAAAAATTGTGATTTTGTCCAATAACTGACAACATGGATAAATTTCAAACACTAAAGAAACCTATTTTTTGAGTGCGTATCATCATATACAACATACTGTGGTTAAAGTAATTTTTTTATTGAAAAGAAAAAAAATACTTATTGTCTTTAAAATCTTTAATTTTGTTATTGATAATAATCTTTTTTGTTCAATAAGCTTTTAAATATTTTATATATTACAGGATATACCAATCCACTAGATGAACAGTTTTGTTTTTACACTAGTATTACTAGTGACAGCAATATTTGAATTTAACCCAAAACTCATCATTTATTTTTGATCTAAACTATCTACTTAATTATAGATTTACAGTCTGAGTGAAAGTTGCAATAAATGTAATGAGTAATTAAATAGGAAAATCTTTCATGCAGAATAAAAAACCTTGAATAATATTAGTGATTTATAAATTAATAAGATTTTGTGGTTAAGTTTTTTTGAAGTGCCTATTATCAGTGTGTAACTCCCCGTCAAAAAAAAAGTTGATAAAAAATATTGAATAAAATAGTATTTTTCTGTAAACATAACTGTGTCTCTATGCATTTCTATGTAATCCTGTTTACAGTGTTATACTATAGCCAAGTGTCTGATAACTACTTGACTTTTTTTTTTAAATTCTCTCTTAAGCAGCTGATATTATTTATCCCTCTCAAATACTGAAATCTGACCCTTGAACTTGATCCCTGATGAAATAGGTTGTGAACTGATTTCATTGCTGGGACAAAGCCAGGTGTTCTGACCTTGCATTTTATTGTTGCTAAGTTTTCCTATTAGTCATAACCTATAATACTTCATGAAGATGATTGTTCTGCATTGTCCACATTAATATAAATTGAATCATTTTATTTGATCCAAATTCGTCATTAGGATTAATTTATTATAAAAGTAGAAATTAAATAGGATAAGGAAATTAAAACTGAGAAACCTGTTTTCAGAATACTTTATTTTAATCTATAACTACTTGAGATTAAATTGAAACTTTATATCATAATTGCAGGTCTTATCAAATGGTTACCATCAGAATTAATATTTTATTTAAAATGAATGAAAAAATTCAAATCAGTAAATTTTGTATTTTTTTTTAAGAATTAATTTAATAACATAAATGTAAGTTTTTATATTCTTTGCTTAACATTAACAATTGATTATCTTAGAAAAACAAAATCCTCATCCTTAAAATATGGAGCAATTCTCAAGTTCTTTTAAAATTGGTATTTACTTAGGTTAGCTTACTTCTACACAAGATGAAATCATGATGAGAAAATTGTGTTGTGTCAATCTTTTAAGTGGGGGATTTAAGATCATAAAATATAAATAAATAGTATGTTGCATGTCCATGAAACTTATATACATATATATGTACAAGCTGAGAAAGATGTGGCAAAAAATTAAAAAAATGTTAAGTAGGCTTATTATATTTGAGGTCTCAATATTTTATTAATTTTCAGCTTCAGTCTCTACATTCAAAAAAGGTAACAAAATATGTGTAGTGATTTTGTTAGAATGAAAAACTGTTTTACAAGCATTTTATGTAATATTTTTGGTACCTGTAGTCTTTATTTTAATTTATCCCAGCATGTGAGCAGTTGGTTCTTTAATTACTTTTCATTTATTAAATATTCTAAACAATTTGTATTTATATAGATTCTCCATTATAGTAGATTTATTCTGGAAATTGAATATACTTATATAATACTAATGTTTCAATTTCTGTGTTAAATAAAATCCTCTTACATTTGGAAGATGCTACTATTGTTGTCTGCTAAAATGAAGTAAGCAAAGATTTGAGAAAATTGTTGAAACTTTATAAAATAGATTAAATGATAAAAAAATAATGTAATGGAGTTGTGAAACAAAAAACTAAATGATATTTAAAAACATTTTAGATATCAGAATATTAAAACTTCATAAAAATATTCTCTATTCATGAGAATTTACAAAACTGAACATAACGTGTTGATTGGCTGCCTTGGCTTATATATAGGATTTGATGATTTTTTTTTTTGCCTATTTCTCAAACATAACTTACTGAAAAGCCAGTGTATATTTGGATTAGCTTATACATGAGCATGTATGTATATAACAAAATTTTTTTTTAAATTGCAATTTGCTATATTTTTTTTGTTAAAATGTCTATTGGCTTGAACCTGATTGATTAAATCTGTGGGAAGAACTTTTTGTTTATAAAAAATATAAATGTTCATTTTACAGTAGTTTAATATTTCATTTTATTTTTACTTTTATTTTAAACTTTTGTTAGATTTGTTGCATTTCTCCAGATTATGAATGCCAATAATTTATTTAATATATTTGAGAGCACACAATTCATAACATTCAACCTTCACTTTAAATTTGACATCATAGTATTAATGGGGTTTAGCTATAGTACAAGGACTTGTAATCTATGGCGTTTGGGTAAACATTAATCTAACAGATATCTGAACATTGTATACAAGACTCTGGTGGTGGTGGATATTTTTGTATATAATCAAATATAATTTTCATAAAAGGAAGTTTTGCATTGTTAATAGATAAGATATTTTAGATTATGATTTTTGGGGCATGAGGTTGTTATTTACTTAGCTCAGTTTAGCACAAGGCCACAAGGATTGAACTCACTACAGTAGTAATGATGCTGAAGTAAACTAACTCATTAACCATTAGCCCACACCCAGATACTGTAGCTTGGTATGAATATGAGACTATAAGTATAGGGTACTCAGTGTGGATTAAACTCACTACTAATGATCTGCAAGAAAAATTTGCTAAATATTATACTAAAACAAGGTACCTTTATTATTTACTTTGTCTAGTTTTGCAACAAGACCTCAGATATGGGGAAATCCTTTAGTGAAGATTGAACTTCATACTTACTATTGATGAACCAGATGATCTTGTCCATCATTATGAAATACTAAAGAAATTGTAGACTGATGTTATCTGATTTTTCAGAAGGACTATTTGTACACATTTTCTTTTTTTGAAAATGTTTTTTTTTATAGAAAGAAATGCTTGAATCGTTTGCAAATACCTAATAGATCTTTCTAATTTTGTATGCTTATTTTTCTCTCTAAATCTTTTTGTCATTGCATTATATATTTTAAATTAAATAACTTAAATCCATTTTATTTTTTTTTTTTTTTGTTTAAATGACTTTCTCTTCATTACCTATTGCTATTTATTAATTGCGAAAAACTACTTTGGAAGTTTCAGACATGTCTATTTTGTTATGATATAAATCTTTAAAAATTACTCTATATACTTTGAATATGAAGTTGAATGTTTTGTTTGTATTAATTTTCTTCTCTGTAATAATATATTGTCTGGTGGTTTTATTATAAATCCACTTTGTTATGCACTAGTTTATTTGAATTGGTATCCTTATCTTAGTTACAATATTTTGATTGTATTCTCTAGTCTTTTTTAGATTTCTGTTGTATTTTGAATCGGACCTTTTATTCAATGTTCTCATTCTGCTACGATGTCTGTTAAATCTGTGTATAAGACTAGTTCCTGATCTCAGAAATTTATAGAAGTCTTTTTGTATCTACTTTTGTTAATTTTTATATGTTTTGTAAAATTCTTAAAATTTAAACCTGAATTGTCTCCAATACTTTGGAGTTTATGTCAGAAGCAAAATGGTGGCCAATCTCCATCTTAACTTGGTGAAAATACACATGGTAAAGCTTGTAACATTAGAAATTTCATATATTTGTTGGTAGCTGTCTTGTATCAATAGAATTGTTTTATAGTTAACCAACAATAAATATAAAGTGTTTCTCAGCATTTAATTTTCAAATAAGTCACTACAAAAACAATTTCTTTTTTATCTATCATTTGATTAACATTAGATTTAAAAATTTAAACTTATTTAAACTCTAACACAAACTAATCTTTCCATTCTTTTGTTGTGGCAAGATACACAGAGAGAGAGAGAGAGAGAGAGGGGGAGGGGAAATGTTTACTTGAAAGTGTTCTACAGCTGAAGAAAGCATCAGTTGAAATTAACAACAAAGCTGAAGATAGAACAATGACAGTGGTCCATCATAGAATTTTGGCCAATATTTTGTATTTATGACATTGGCCATTAAGTTTTTTTTTGTTTTTTTTTGAGTACATTTCAGGATAATATTTTTATTACTTTCACCTTTTTGCATTGTAATTTTTTAAGTTTTAAATTTGATCAAAAAATTGATATTTCTACCAATGACTTGGAGGTAGGGGTGTGAAAATGGATTAGCCATCTTTTTAGAAGTGTTCTTTTGCCCACAATGAAAGTAAAATATCTTAAAGGAATGATCTTCCTCATTATTTACTATTTCTTTGAATTCAGTTTCCATTTCCAAATTAATGCATAGATAGTGATTTGTTATCTAAAAAAAGAAACATCTCGAATTGATTTGGAACTATTTGTATTTTCTTCCCTTTTTTTTTTTTTTTTTTTTATACAAGCATAAATATGTATTGCCTGAAGTTTTAAGTGAAGTCTTGTCATCATTTGAAAAATTATTCTCTCTTCACTTTTAATGTTTTGATCATTTTACTTTGGGTTTTTCTGATTAACTAATTTTTTCTCTCTAAAGTCTCCAGTTCCTGGTTTGTCAAGTAACCAACATTTATTTGTTATAGTAAATTGACAATGAAGTATACAAATCTAAGTTTTAATAAGCTAAGAAAAAAACATGTTGCAGTTAAGACCTATGCTAAGAAAAAATTAAGATAACTCTTATTTCAATATCTTATTAGAATTGTTGTTTTATTAGTTATGGTTGTTAAACTATTGTCTAATTAATAAGTTTTGCTTTATTATGTATATTTTTTTAAATTAAAAGTTTTTACTGTATTGGATGAGTATTTTTTGTTTGACAAGTGAGGAATGTAAATTATAGAATTACATCATTGAGTACACCATTTTTTGTGGTTTGTGCCAGACTAAAGTCAATAAATAACAGTCTCTCACTATGAACAAGTGGCTAAGAAATTAGTTTCATATTTCATTTCTTGTGCAGTGAATTCAATTCACACTGAGTGTGCTATATTTTTGCCCTTGTGTCATGCTATAACTAACCTTAGTAATTTAGTAAACTCTAATCTGAACTCCAGCTTTCTGCAGATGAGAAAAATGTCTTTACCCACTACAGCCCCCTTGATTTGTCATTTAACAGTGTACATTTTATCCACCTTTCAAAACTAAAATCTCTTGTATAAGACAAATATTTTTGTTTTTGGACAAGTAAATAAGTGGAAATTGAAGAGAGAAAAATATGTGATGATTACTTAAGGCTTATTCAAGGTTCTCTAATTATTTTCTTCAGTGCAATTTAATTCAAACAAAGAGAATATGATTATTTCATTCCACTAATATGTTTAATTAAGATTCATTAACTACATTAACTGCTTCATAGTCTAATACTATTTTGGCATATGCATATTGCTATTAGGGAAAATAAAATCCATTATCTGCTTTTAAAATTTTCTTCATTTTAAAATCATTTACTATTGATTCAATGCTAATAGTAGTGGTTTTTAAAGTTTTAACACTTGGTACATCTTTATTAATTTGTAATTATTTTTTTTAATCTTGTTTTTCTTTGTTTCTAATCACTGCTCCAATGTTCTTTGTAACATTTTTTTTTAAATGTGTGAATGAATATATTTTGCCTCCAGTTGTCATAAATATATGATGCATTAATTGGAGAAAAATTGTTTTGAATAAATGTGTGTTAGCTTTATTTTTTAATGTATTGTATGTAATACAGCAAAACAAAAATTTTGTGTAAATGCTTTTTTCTTCTTCTTTTTTTTTTTTTTTTTTTTGAGGAAAAATACTTATTTGATTTGATCCCCCTGAGCCTTTGTAAAACAATAGATTTTTTTATATTACTCACTGATAAAACTACAAGCAACAAAAGTTTATTAAAAAAGAAACAAAAATGTGAATTCACATGGCGTGCAATGAAATTTTATCAAGTATTAGACATTTTGTGAATCCTGGAACATGTAGTCTTTCTGACTATTTATTTTCTAATCCCATCCAAAGTTTACATAGTCTGTCTCTCCTGCATACAAAACAATAATATTATGGAAAATTCATTGTTCTCAAGTATATGGGATACCCTTTTAAATTGGAGAAAAAAAAAAAAAACAAATCTTTTTGCTAATGTCGACTACAGAGTTTCCATTAAAAATTGGGGAATGAGGAAATATTCCTGCATTTGAGATTCCCAAAAGGAAACAATATCTATAAATCAAAATGATTTTGCCATGTTTTTGATTATTTTTCTTTATGGAAAGAAAACAAAACAAAAGAAAACACCCCTCTGATAATTATTCTACCCATTTTTGAAAAGTGATTTGCATCTACTAAGAAAAGATGATAAAAAAGTTAATAAGTTGAAAGAAGCTGTAAATATGAATATAAAAACAAACTGACTAGTTCTTAGGAAAGGATCTCTTAAACTTGTCATATATATATTGATTAAAGAAAGAAAAATTTCCTTTTAAGAATAGGTAGAATCTTCTGAATTGCTAACATGAAAAATTTGATTTCTTGCATTTTAAGTACATATTTATATATGTATACTAAAACTTGATCACTAGTTAATGATATGAAAAAAGAGTAGAAAGCAAGTTCTTGAGACCACTTTTTCCTTTTGATCTTTTCAACTCCTTAACTAGAACAGATTCACAAAAATTAATTCTTTGTTAAAAATAACTCTAATTCTGGTATAATTGTTTTCATGTTATTACTATCATGAGTTGACAATATGATTCTATGTTTCTGTTTGTTCTGTTTTAGTTAAGATGAAAAAAATGACATTTAAACATTCATTGTACAGTTGAAGTCCAAAGAATATATCAGCCGAAATATTGTTAAAAATAAAAAAAATGAAAGGAATTCATTAAAAAATGTGTGGAATAATGAACATATCTTATGTCTATATTTCAGAAAACTCATCTAGTCTTAATTTTTTCCTTAAATATAACTGAAAACGTATTTACAATTATTGCTCTGATCATTACAGTTTTAAGTTATTCTTTTTCACACTTTTGATTATTTCTCTGCAAATATTTATTATAATCAGTAATAAGATTATTATAATTAATATTATCAGATACCAACTTGATTGTTTTAGTGTATTAACTTTTCTGAACTTTTTTGTTTTTTACTATTGACTCTGTTCTTCTATTTCTTTCTCTTGCTGCTGATAATCCTGCTGATTTTACTGACTGTAAAAAACAAACAAACAAGACAAAAAACTGTCAAATTGTCCAATTAAAAGAAAATAATCAGCAGCTAAAACAAAAAAAAAAAAAAATTATTTACTTGCCTATCTCCCGAATATTGTATTGGCAAAATTAACAATTTATGAGACTGGTATGAATTAAATTTTCAAATGCCAATTCTTCAATTTTTTTCCATGTTGTTGCTGTAAAATGAACATTTTCTTTAATTTAAAAGTTGAGCAAAAAAAAAGGAAAAAAAAAAAAAAGAGAAAGCAAAAAGCATCATAAAAAGCAGCATCATCTCATCCATAGTGAATTTTAAAATTCACAAAATGAAACTGACTTAAAGTGCCATGGGACAGTTATATCTTGCTCCCAAAATATTCACTCATCAGCTGAAAATAAAAAAAAAAAAAATTCCAATTTTTAAATTATTTATTTTATAGATTATTCTTATTTGTTATCTTTGCTTCAAAAATTTGATTTCTTGCATTTTAAGTACATATGTATGTATAATACTACATGCATACAAATATGCATGTGTTATATAAATATGTAAATCCTTCCTTACAATTGCATTTTATGTGTACATATATTTGTAAGAAGAAAATTGTGGTCGGTACACATATGAGAAATGTTTAAAAATATAACATTACTTGTGGAAGGATATTAGGAGCACATGGATAATAAAGAGAAAGGTTAGCATTAAATTGGTAATTCATAAGAAAATGTTTAAAAACATCTCAAAAGAATTTTATGGAAATATATTGAAAGGATCTTTTCATGACCACTGAAGAAAAATCTTAAAACAACTTTTTTCATGTTATTTTAAAGAACTATTTTTTTTTAATTAATTGTCCGGATATATAAAATACATGTATGTATTTGCAAAAAAAAAAAAAATTATCCTCTGGTTTGGGTAAATGGTTTATATATATATATATATATATATATATATATATATAAATAAAATAAAGAAATGAAAATAAAACTGTGGAATTATTTATTGTTGGTTGTGACTTTTTTGTTTTACTTCAAAATTCTGGCCAATGGAGGTCCATTATATTTTTCAAAAATTTATGTAAGAAAATGGAAACGATGCAGAACCATGATTACTTACCCCCCCCCAGTTATGCCAAATAAAAGATAATCCTCTTAGCAAAATTCTCAAATAGTTTTGTAAATTGATATTTAAATTCTTTGTTGGTAATTTGGTCACTTATAAAACAGAGTGGTAGAGAAGTTATGAAATATATGATCGTATTACTTTATATTTATTAATCATTTTGGAATAACATGAGATATATTAAAAATGCCTCGATTCTTGCAGTGGATCAAATTCAATACGATTTGTAGATAGTGAGTATGGCAGTGAGATAATCATTACCCTGAATTAACTATGGAGTTATTTTGTCGATATGAATGTGTATGAATGAGAATCAGGATAAAATAGAGACATTACTATGAAGAATCTACACATATACACAGTATCTATCTATCTATCTATCTATCTATCTATCTATCTGTTTTATATTATTTATATCATCCATTATTTTCCCCAAGCCTATCAGAAATAAGCAGTAAGTAATTGGCTTTACCCTACGATGTTGGCTGATTACATTTTGGTAGATGGAATTCTGAGATATCCTTTACTGCCAAAAAGCAGGATCTAAACTACTCTACCATTTATTTCATAGATGAGGTTATAAGAAATGGATAAATACATTTCTGAATGCCTTTATTATTAATTTTTTAATCATTTCACACCAAGCAAGGCAATAAAACCACTAAGACGGGAGGGATTACTGGGTGTTAGAGATTATTAGTAAAAAAAATAGTATTAAGGGAGATAACAATATAAGAATATATATATATATATATATATATATATATATATATATATATATATATATAAGGAATTTAGAAAACAGAAAATAACCATTGACACTGCATTTAAATTTTGACTAGGAAGCAAGAAACCGGAAGAGAGTTCCGCAAGCGAGAAGTGCGAGGAAGAAAAAACTGTTAGGATTGAACTGTTGTTACATCTATCCATTTCAACTGTAAAATGATGAGACTTTGCAGTCAATCTAAAAAGGTCGTTATCTCAGACGATTAAAAAAAAGAGTAGTTTCCTCTGAAGACGTTAAAATTAACAGGCCATTCATTGCCCCAGTTGACAACAGATTGTAGTTTGTTTTTAAGACCAGCTGCCAATTTGAGCTCATCGAATTGATCAGACTTACTAGTAAGACACGTGTAAATATTTGTGCCATTTGCAGAGATACCGAGTTAATGAAATCGGAAACGTCGTTGATGCAGATTAGGAACAACTTTTGTCCGACGATAGATTCCTGAGGAACACCTGCATTAATGCAAAAAGATCTAGAAGAGTGGTCATTCAAGACAACCTTCATTACGCTACTTGAAAAATTTGTTCAAAGATTTGTCCAGAAATACCATAACCTTTCAACTTGTGAAGAAGACCAGTAAGCAAAACTCTTCGAAATATCCAAAGCCCGGGCTTCACCATTCATATTTAAAGCTTGATAGACTCTTTCAGTAATAATCTTTAATATAGTAGCAGTTAAACTAGAGAAGTGAAAGCCATAATGCTTCTCTGAAAGAAGAACCTGCGAAGTGAGATACAATTCCGAATTAATTAGAGAATCTAGTACTTTGCCAGAAAGAGGTAGAAGGCTGATAGGCTGACAGTTGAAAGGATCAGATGGTTCACCTGTGTTCTTAAATATTGGAACTACAAAAGTGGATTTCCAACAAGCAGGAAAGCAAGAAGCAAAAAAGCGTTTATTGTAGAGTTAAAAAAGCAGGAAACCGTTTAGGAGCATATTACTTAAGGACTATTGTAGGGATACCATCAAGTCAACATACTTTGTGAGGATTCAGTTTAGAAATGATAGCAGAAACCATGGAGGGAATTATATGCATATCATTCAATAGAGACTGTGGAAAATCGGGGCAAAAATACAGTCAAGAGTAGAATTTGAAGAGAATTTACGAGTAAAATATTCTGCTTTATCAGCTAAAGTTAACACCTAGAGTGAAGAGATCAAGGATAGAAGACTTACTCTTATTTAACACACTACTACAGAACCGCCAGTAGTCACGTGAGACAAACATGTTAGAAACTATACGGTAAATCATTGTGTAAATAAAGACTTAGCCTCTTCGAAGACATATTTACAATTATTTCGAGCAGTCACAAATAGGCGTCTGTTGTAAGTGAAATTATAACACAGGAAAAGGGGATTTTTATGGGCTATAGATGCTGAACAAGCTGGTGTGAACCAAGGAGAAGATTGTGGTTTCACCTGACCTTTGCGAGACGGTACAAACGCAACAATGCCAGCTTTAACTCAAGGTTTATCTCTGTGACATAATTCTCAATAGGAAGATTAAGAATAAGAGGGCATCTTGAATAAAGTCACAGAGTGAGTCCGAGTCAGTAACAAAAGGAAGTCTTGTGAACAGGAAGTTCCATTCTAATACATGACTCAAATGAAATATCAATAGATATAGTGGAGCAGGAAAATGTAAATTTTGGGTAGAATCGTGCAAATTGTGAGATAAGCATTTGGCATGAGTATTTCTGATCGGTCACTTATTCAGAAAAAAAGTGCTAGCCAAGAAAAAAAACAAAAAAAAACAATATGGTGGCCACTTTTTCAAGATGGCTGCCAAACGGGCCTCTGTTTTATGATTTTGATCTGAAATCATTAAATTAGTTGTATTTGATGAAATATTTTTTATTTATTGCCGTATCAATTCTAAATCTGAGTGAGAGAACTCAATGATTGCACTGTTTCAATTGATTTGGCATGATATAGCGCCCATACCCTACGGTGGATAATTATATGAAATGATTTAAAGTCGACATTTACAATCCTGATGAAATGTCCAATTCAACGTCAAAATTATTTTCTGTGCTAATACCCAGCATGGAAATTGTCCATATCTGGGAAAATATCTACAGGTCATATATATCCTTACAACTCTCTGCATTTGAATTTCAATAGGATAACCTTCCAAGAACCGGCGACAAATGTCGAAGTTCATTCGTTGTTGTTTACTAAATCTCACAAGGGCAACTGCAAAGCGGAATACAGCCTGTTCCAACCTTTGAGCACTTGCATCGTCCTCCGCCACATTTTATCTTACATCCGCACTTTGTCAATTAACGACAGCTTTTAGAAATTGGTGCCAAGGAAGTCCAGGCATCTTTTCATTTGCTACCGTCTTTCAACCATCCCCACTTGGAAGAACACGGAAGCTCTGGATCACGAACGACGGACTGCACCCAGATATGTCCTGCTTGGAAGGCAGCATGTTTGGCATGTTCCTTTAGCGCCCCTTGTGTTGGCGGGATTAATTCGTATGACCTCTGCTTCCTGGCAAAGACATCTAACCTTGTTTCATCTACTGTAGTAGCAGAACTTGACCGGTCGTACATCAGAACAACAAATCTCCCTAGAACTTGTAGATCAGACTCATTAATTTCAGGATGACAGTGACTGAGTTTTGCAAATGTAGCCGAGGCATCGTTGCAAACATTCCATGTCTGCCATGATTTTTTCCCCCTTTGCCACTGAATCCAGATACCACATCACATCGGGAAAAAGCATGGAAGAATAGTATCCCTTCGGTTTTTTCCGGTCCCAAAGAAGATGCAAGGTCGTGTATTGGGATCCATCGAGTGTATTCCCCCTTGCCATAGGCGATCCACATTTTATCCATGCCCATTGCAGTGAAAGAAGACATCAGGCTTAAGCCTATGACTACAATGTCCGTGTCATTAGCTTCAATCATGAGAGACTTGTGTCCATCCTTAGCCGCATTCCAGGCATGCAAAAATATCCGGGTATCTGTCTCTTCATGTATGCAAGGAGCCAATTCGTCTATCTTAGTATCAGGATGGCTGGAACTTGGTAGAGCATTTTCCTCTTGTGTTACAATTACTTCATTCGTTGTGGTCATTTTACCCACTTCGTCAGCAAGGAAATTCAACAGTTCTGTTTTGTTGGTGCTGTCCCTTAGAAAGCTCTTCTAATTAGTCGGTGTTTTGCTCTTTGCCGTTACTCTCCTCCTGATAGCTTTCCCGCGTTTTGATCGTGCTTCAAACTTCAGACTAGACTCGTGATAGACATCAAAAATGATATATGTCCTCTTGTAATTGTTACTGTAGTATTGCACCTTAGGAAGAATATCCTGTCTGGCATATTCTTCAAACGTCTTCGGTGTCCTCGGCGTTACTGTATTGACTAGAAATGCACCATCTACTATCAGTACGTCAGTTTCTGGCTTCGTGTCTGGAAGCTCCACCTTGGTTTGCAGGACGTCCACGAGATCAGACTTGGTAGCAACATGTAGTTTGCCTCGCTTGCTGAGTGGCGGAGGGAAAGATTGGTTCTCATGTTTGAAAAACTCTGGTAAATCACACCCTCTGCTTTGGCAGGAGATGAAAAGGCGGGAGAACAGTTGACAATCCTCCTTTAGTAGCTGTGTCTCTGATTTTTCTGTTGGATCTGTGCTTGTTTTGAAGAAGTCTTTATTATTCCGTTTAATTGGCTGATAGAAATGCTGACTGACTTTATGTTTATGGAAGGTTTGGAATTGCTCTTTCCCTTCCTCCAGATGAGATGCAACGAGCAGCGTTGCTATAGGATCAGCAATGTCCTTTGTGTCAAGCGACAGTAGATCAGTGGACTCCTCCGAAAATGGATTGCCCATTTCTTCTATCACACTTGTAAGCCGCTGAACCTTTTCAAAGAATGCCGTCTGAGCAGTTGGCGACTGCTCATGGTGATGACTTCCTTTCTTCGCCTCTTTGCTTCCTGATACGGCTTCATAGTCAGCAACGAATTTGCTAATTTCTGGACCAGCCACCATCCACCTCCGAAGAGCTGATGGATCCTCTGTCAGACCAACAGCTCCACCATCCCCTTTGATGACGGCATTGTTTTGTTCATGGGCTTGGTCGATTGCCATTGCGGAGAACTTCCTGTCAGTTTTATGAACCACGAAATTCCCATTGTGGAATTCTCTGGCGACCTCGGAGTACTGCTTCTCTAATGATATCATATCACGCAGATGAATAGGAAGCCATCTTGCATAGTTGGCATTGTTGTTGGCAAAGAGGTAGGGTATCAGTTCCGACAGTGATTCTCGATACAGATTGAAATTCCCTTCTCTAAATGCTCGCACCAGTGTTAAGATTGTCAATTCCATGTTTAGGATAGAGAACCAAAATGCGAACTGTGCACTCTCCTTCTTTCGACTATCCCACCATTCCACAAAGCTAGAGGCTTCCTCATCGCCATCAGAATGTTCGGCAAGGTACGAACTGTAGACTTTCTTCAGGAGCTGAAACAAACTGCATTCTGTGACCTGATGTGCTTGACGTGTTTTAGTGACATTGGTTGCCGACAGGAATGAATCTGCAGTACCGGAAGAGGCTACATCAACTTCAGCAAATGCATTTGTCCTTCCACAGTCTGCTCGCATCGATCCAATAGACTTCAGTGCTGTCATCTCAATGTGCAGCCCACCAAACATGATCACAAACTTGTCTTCTCCATATTCCTCTAGCCAGTACCACTGTATTTATTTTGCCATGACATAAAGTGGTTGATCAGCTTCCAGGACGGGAGTTTGCCCTGGGTTAAGAAATGCTACAGCTTCCCTTACTTTCTTCATGGCATGCTTTATTGTGGCAACGCTGTGAGCTTGATCTCGGAGAAGAGGTAGCAAGGAAGTGATGCTGGTTTCACATTCGCTAGTCCGATTCTGGTTCGCATGAGCTGACCATGTTATATTGGATTCATCATCTACATCGGTGGTATCTTGAACTTTTTCCAACCATTCGAATTCGGCTCTTAGGATCCTTTGGAAGAGACTGGATTCAGGCAGTGATACTTCATCTACTGAAGCTGGGGTTGGGTTCTTCTTGAAGTAGGCTGGCGCGATGTTTGTATAATGCTCTGGAAACTCAGGAACCTTTCTTGTCCTACTGTCTGTTATTTTCAGTGAAACCCGCTGTTCTCTGTTTTCCTTACTTGGGCGCTGGAACATGGAAATACTTTTATCATGGAATGACGTGCTAGCTGTGGTGGCCGTGGGATTGTGATCAATGTTGTCGACAGCTGCCGTAGTGAACAGCCCTTTACGCAGTACTGTTGGGCACACAACATCTTCTTCGTCATACTGTTTTATCACAGTTTCACCAAGCTTGCCGGATATCTCTAATACCCTGTCATACGATATGCTTAGTCCATGCTCATGGAATTTGTCAATCAACTCTCTTTTTCGTGTCTTGGCGTACATCTTCAACCCAACATAGACAGCAAAAGGGGTCTCACGGTCTTTAGAATGTATTTGGGTTGTCAATCCTTCTCTACGTTTTGAGTAGCAGTTGAACTGTAAAAGCTGAGCAATAGCTAAGTCTGACTTCGCTATTCCGTGCATCAGATGTGATTTTATATCAACACCATGTTCAATGCTGCACACGAACTGAAGAAGTGCAGGTGGGATAGCCTCCTCACCAAAGCCATCTTTGAGCTCGCTGCTGAATTTTGTCTTGTGCTGGAGCATTTCTTTTCTCAGGATATTTGCTGCCTTAGATAGATGGAGAGCATTGCTATACTGGCTAGCTTCATGGAGCACTGGTCCTATGTCCGCTTTGAAGGCAAGGAGTACATAACGTCCCTTCTTATGGGATTCAAGTTCTGGAATCCGAGCAAGTAGCTGTTCCTTCAACCTGGTAGAGTGGACATTCGGGGAATCAACCCCAAGCTGTTCCAAGCGAAGCTTGTAGGGTGAGGCTAGGTCAGCAAGCCGAAATACAACCGGTGCTGCTTCCGTGTTGGTGACTTTGCTATCCATGATGTAGATAACTAGTTCTGAAAAGGCCACTGGGTATAAATCCTTCCCTGGATCACTACTCTCTGCTTTCTCTAGGGAAATGAGGTACGTTCTTTCATCATTGTACAACTTTTGGAGGCATCGAAGGCGGTACTTAACCTCCGCCACTCAACTTTACAAGGAGCTTTCCATCGTTCAGGGTTCTGGTACATTGATTGAGGTGTTCATTTAGTCTCTCCGGCATCCCCTCTTGCAGATTCGAAATAACATCTTCACAGAAGAAACATTCCACTTTTGGAATGTCTTCAGATTTTCGTCTCTTGCTTCGAAGTTCATCTGTTGCTCCAGAGGTACTCGGGACCGCTCTTCTTTGCTGTGATCTTTCTAACTTTGTGTTGTTGAACAACAATCGGCAACTCTGATGATATTTAGCTCCATTTCGAACCAGAGTGGTTTCTATACCTTCACCTTCATCAAGGGTCAAGTGCTATCATTGATGGCATAAAACAATTGTACATTCCTTGCAATATTACTGTATCCAGAATAATCTTGCTTCCTCTGGAATGAACTAAGAGGTGAAATGAGTGTTTCTTTGCTATTTTCCTGCTGGCAAAGGCAGCATTTGCTCCAATCAGTTTTCGATGTGGAATCTTTATCCATCATTTGACAAGAACGGCCGGGGGTTTATCCTTTTACCACAGTTCGCTCACTTTGATGTATGGGATACAGCTAGGTTCACGCAACTGCCCTACACCTAGTCCGATCGTTCATCCAATGCCATTTGAATCACGTGCGATCGGTACACCATTCAAAAGCCCCTGTTATCCTTGGCTCGGCTCTCCCGCGTTGGCACAACCTGTCTATCTAATATATTATGGGCTTACCAGATAGAATTTGGGATACTAAACTCCATGTTTAGCTGACATTGAACCCCATGCTGAGTTCCACAGCAGTGTCTGTCACCAGTGTGCTCTGAGCGACATACATTCTCTTCATATCTCCTCACATTTCAATTTGAATGTTGTCTCCTGGATGAACTGCCACTACTCGACCTTATCAATTAACTGCCCTCTTCTGCCTCCTCAATGAACTGCCACTATGAGGCACTGGCTGCCATCTTGAAAAAATGGCCGCCATGTTGAGTTTTCACAATGCCAGAACTTTTATCTGAAAACAGACCTGCAAGGAACACTCCTGCCAAATTTCAAGTTTATATCACAATTTGTAATATGGTTTTTGAGTAAAACTATGAAACAGAGGCCCGTTTAGCGGCCATCTTGAAAAGAGGCTGTCATATTGAAATTCTTTTGTGGCTACCACTTTCACCTGAATAACCTACCTACAAGGAATACTCCTGCCAAATTTCATGTTTATATCACAATTTGCACTATGATTTTTGAGCAAAATGCATGAAACAGAGGCCCGTTTGGCAGCCATCTTGAAAAATGGCGGCCATATTGGATTTTTTCGTGGCTAGCACTTTTTTCTGAAAAAGTGACCTATCAGGGACAATTATGCCAACTTTCATACTTATCTCACAATTTGCACGATGGTTTGCATAATCTGCTCCACTAATACTACAGCGTGATCCGAATTGCCAAGAGGACAGAGTTGTGATGCTCGACAAGAGCTATGTGAAGAGGTAATGAGCAAATAAAATGTTGATTTATTAGAGAAACAAGTAGGAAAATCCACTATTTGACTGAGAGATTAAGCAACGGAAAAATTGAAAGTCTGAATACCTGCAACATCATTAACATTAAAATGCTTAAGCCTCTTTATGCGACCAACATTAAGATCACCAAACGCAACAATGTTCGCAGATGAGTGTAGAGAGAAAGCCATTTCTATATTATCAGATATTTTATCTAATATGTTGCAGTCCTGAGAAAAAGGTGAGTGATAAATGACAAAGAGGAAGGTAGACGGGAACAAAGAATTCATTAGTAGCGATATAAAAATTCAATTCGTTTCACAAAGATATCTGGATAACATTTCAAGAGTAAAGACCTATACACTACAGAAATTGGAACGAATGCCACGAATATTGAAGAAAGAAAAATTGAGGGGTATCTGATCTTTTATTTACTGGTTAACACGTGTTTCTTTTTATTGTATTTGCCTGTTAGTTACCTTATTTGTAGGTAGTACTCAACCTTTCTATTTCTGCACATTTTTCGTTTAGCCATTCTTTTTTAGCTTGCCTGCATTTGGTCCTTATTTCATTGTGTAATTTTCTGTGCCCCATCCCGTAACTTGGCAGAGTTTTCTGCTTCTTTCCATCATGTCGAGAATCTTGTCAGTCATCCAATTGTTTTTCCTTCTTCGTCCATTCTCCTTTGGGATGATATCGTTTACTGATGTCACTAAAGTGTCTCTTAGTGCGTACCATTTCTAGTTTCCATTGTGTGACTCGTATCTTCTTTTCACATTGTCCATATGTTTTTCTTTTAGGTTTGAGTCGCTCTGGAGCTTGTATTGCAGTTTGGGTGCTGCGTTAGGCTTCTTGAATTTCCACAGTTTCACTCTTATTTTGCATATAACAGGGCGATGATCGCTTCTGCAGTTGGCACTTGGGTAGGTTTTGCAGTGAATCATTGCATCCTTGAATCTTTTGTTAATAGTTATATAATCAATTTGACTTTTAGTTTCTCCTCCATGTCCATAGTCATCTCAGATGTTCTTGGAACCACCTATTACTACCATCTGGTTTTTGTACTAAATGTAATGGAGAAGCAAATTCACTATTTGAGGGTCTAATTGCGCCTGTACTTAGTAACTTTTTAAATTCCTCTTGGGCAGCGTCTAATTTAGGTCCATAAAGTTGTGCCTTGGCAAAAACTAGTAAGTGGCTTTCAATGTCTATTCACCATTTGTTTTATTTTTATCTATTTGTTATTTTATATTTGCCTATGATTTCACTAATATATGTGTTCATATCCATGCCTTTCCCTATTACATTATCTACGGTTCCTATTATTGTTTTTACTGCCACCTTTCTCTGTGTTATGCTATCGCTAATGCATTTATTTTTACAGTTTACGACTAATTGGAATTGTTTCAAAACGTCAGCAATTACAAAAGTCCATTGATAAGCACGCCTTAATAAAGGTATTCTTATTTCCAAATTAGCTTGGCCATAGCATGTAATACGGTCAACACCAGCAGATGAAAGGTGAACTGGTGTCGGCTCTAAAAGTACACCAACAACAGCTGAACGAGGCAAGATGGAAACACTAGAGCCTGTATCTACTATAAAAATCTATTTTTATAGCTCCTATTCTAGCTGCTAGTGTTAGTAGTGGCGAACCTGGGGAAGCTAACGTGGGCCGCCTTATTAGTTTTCCGAATCACTATGGGTAGGGGATGAAGGTCGAGAGTTTGGTAACATTCGTACATTATTCTTTCTCTAATGCAGCCATTTTCGCCATGCATGTACGAGCCTCGTCTGCAAAGTACAAATGAGTTCTGCAGACTTTCGGTCTTTGTTTTGCTGAAAAAGGAAACAATCCTACTGGAATTGTGTTGTTCTTATATTGTTTGTCTTCAGGCTCTATAGCTTGATGCATTTTGAATTAGTGGCATCAAGTTATCACATAACCTACCTATGTCTGTTAAAGGCATTTCTATGTGCGCTGCTATAACCGGGGCAATTTGTGGTGGAAGGGCTTTAATGAATTTTTGGCGTACTATTTTGTCACTTGCCCCAATCCTACTTGTAATGGCCGACATCCCCTGTAAATATAAAGATGGACGACCAGTTATTGTTGTGGTCTTCATTGATTTCTCTAACAGCTCTGGCCTGGTGTTTTCATAAGCACTCACAACTGATTCTTTGAGCTTCGTATAATTTCTTGATTCTAAAACGGAATGTTTGGAACGACATCGGAAGGCACAAGGCACTAATTACAGTGTAAAATTTTGTATCGTCGGTGGTCACTAGTCAGTGGTCACTTATCACAAATGAAATTATGATTCAATTATAGTGAACCAACCGGCGACACTGGTCTCCATAAATTGACACTAACTTGCTGCACCTCCATTTTTATAAATTGTTTTTATACAACCGTACGGAAATATACAAGAAGATAGAGGAAACGAAAGAGGAGAAAACGGTAACTTACGCAGAGTTATGCTTTTGTCACGTGGTCAGTCACGTCTTTTTTTTTTCTTGAAGGGAGTTCGTCGGAGTTACTAGTATGTAGCTCTTTTTGTGGAGGGTATTCTTTTCAATGTCGGGGTTCACCAGTATGGTACATAGAGATGAAGGTTAAGTTAATACATTAAGTAAAGGCTAAATTTACTGTCTATAGTAGCATTTTATTGTTGACTCCATTTGCTTCCAGTGGTTAAAGTTGGTGAGTATTGTCTTAGTCCTTTCATGATTTGAGAGTTCATACAGGGTCGTTGTGTTTTTGGCTGACAGAAATTAATTTATTGAATTCATCCTTTCTTCTTCATTTTCTTTTGGAGTTGTACATCCAGTCAAACTCACATCTGATGAATCTCCAACCCCTGCATCACGAACTGCTACATCAAACCAAGTTTCCCACTTCTCCTTCTGCTTCTGCTGCGCACGTGGTTATTTCTTCTTTTTATTGGGCCTGATACATCCATGTTTTCCGTTTGATTTTTTGCTGGACGTGTTGTCTATGGCCGGGTTCTGTCAGTTAACGAGGATAGGAACAATAGAAGGAAGGAAAGGAAGTATGTGTGTGTGTGTGTGTGTGTGTGTGTGTGTGTGTGTGTGTGTGTGAGAGAGAGAGAGAGAAAGAGAGAAAGAGAGAGAATTTTCTTTATCATTCTCATAGTAAAAAGGAAAGTGTATATTTCCATATGGTTACTACTACCCTACCTAATCCTACTACAAGACTATGTGGAATTATTTAGCTATGGATAATTCCGTGTAGGTAAAATAATAATAGCAAAGACAATTCATTTCATTTATGGTCAGTATCAATTTATAAATGTTCTCTTTTAAACTCCTTGGATGTAAGATATAAAAAAAATCGCAAATAGTTAACCATTTCTTAATCTTTGAAATTTGTTAATTATCATAAACCTATGGGATACATTTTGGAAAATTCATTATTATGAATCGCAACGGTTCTAAAGGGAAGTAATTTACAATAAATCAAAAAGAGTTACTTCCCTTGGTTTCTCACTTCATATTTCTAACGTGATTGGGTGGGTATGTATTGGACACTAGAATAAATTAATAAGTTGCAATTTACACACCTATAATTAGCTATATCCTTATTTATATATAAAGCGTGAATGAATTTACCTCTCTCTTCATTATTCTTAAATATCTTCATTTTACATTTTTTTAATAATTGCAATAATTTTATAAGTGGAATTTAGTTAATGACATAAATTAAAAGAATGTGATTTTGTTAAACACCATATTTGCAAACACAAGAATTATACCATGCCTAATAAAAATCATAGAAATTAAAAGCAATGCATTCATGCTTTAAAATTAAATGAAATTAAACAAAGCAGCACTATAATAGGATAATATATCATGTGAAATAAATAAGGCAATATGTTTTCCCAATGATCCATCTTAAAAAGGAATTTATTACACAAGGAGAAAATCTACATAATGTTTTTTCAATTTTTTTTACACATTACCCATTTTATCGGATTCTTATCCAAATTTACTCATATATGTGTATGTGTATGATGTGTATGTGTATTTTGAGTTACACTTTTGGAACTTTTAAATTCTTACATCAATCAGAGATAAAATGGCTGTGCAATTAATTTGCATAACCTTTTTAAAATTTTATATCTTACATTTAAAAAAATTGTGTGAAGTTACTTCTTTTGTATGTCGATGCATTTATATAAAAACCAGCAAACTACAACATGTTGCTTTTCACTTCGATTAACCAAATAGATAAATCAGTATTTGAGACTTTTGACTAAGCCAGACGTTATTTAAAGACTTAAATATTCTACATTTAATGCGCACTCTTCAGTAACACATTTAGTGAACAATTTAATGTAACAATAACTGGGATTTTGTACTAGACATGTACATTGTATATTATAACAGTGATTTTTATCCTAATTTGACTGTGCTACAAATAACACATAAATATTTTATTCTTATCCAAGAAATAGGTTTAAATATCTGTATTTTAAATAATCTATTCATTAATGAAAAAAAGTAATTTTGTTAAGTGCTTATTTTTTCATTTTTTTTTAATATTATCTCTCTGACTTAAAATATGCTTTTGTTGTCAAATATTACATATCTTAAGTATAAACAAAGGTTCAGTTAATTTTTTTATCATATTATTTCTTCATAGTACTTAATTGCAATTGTGGGAATCTGAAAATTTTTTTTTGTTCTGGTTCTGTTAAGTAAATGAGGAGTTAATCTTTAATCATTAATAATATCTGAATTGTCATTTGGGAAAGGTAGTAGAGTAAGTTCATAGTTTACAAATCATTGTTTCCTTACTGGAGAGCCCAGTCTACCCTGCAATTTAATTCATATCTAGGAGGTGGGGAGGGAGAGATAGCTTCATACATTCCACATGATATGGAGTAAATGCAATAGACTAGGTGGGAATGTGAACTTGGTTTGTCAATCTCATTATATTTCATTTAAAGGAATGCATTAGACCAATTAATATGGCTATTAGTTAATATAGCTATTAATTAACATATATTGTTAACGAATTGATGATCATCAATTATCAGCAAAATTATGATGCATTAATCATTAATTAAAGAAATACATTGCACACAAATATTACATGTATATAAGTAACAGTTTTTATTAATGAAAATTTAATTAAAGATAAGTGACAAGAACTTTTTTGTTTGTGTACAAGAGAGTGCATGTCTGTATTGAATGAATGCTAATATTTTCTAGATGTTTTTGATTGATTGACTTGAGGATATTATCAAAATCAAGAAAAGCCACTGGATTTTAAGCATGGTTATTACTGTTTATGAACTATGGTGCTATTATTATTCAAAAAATGACATGTAATTGAAATTCTTCATTGGGCCAAATATATCTGTCAGTCGTTAAATATATTTAATATTAAAATTTTTAATTATTTTTTTAATCATTTCACACTAAGTAAGGCAATTAACTCACTAAGATGCAATGTGTTACTGAGTGTGAGAGAATATCAGAAAAAGAAAATATTATTAAAGAGAGGGAACAATAAAAAAACAGGAAAAAACAGAAGATTCATTTAAATTTTTGAAAATCAAAGTTGAATTGCTGCAGTAGTCTGGGTTTGGAAGAGAATTCCACAAATGAGAAGTGCAGTAAGAGAAACTGTTATCATAGAACATCTAGCAGCCACCAATCTAGTACTGTGATTAAATTTATAAAGTCTTGGGTACCAAAGTGGAATGCCCATTAGAACAATTACCATGAAAATATTTATAGAAAAACCACAGAGAATCTTTGTTACAGTGGTGGAAAGGTGACTGAAGCCAAGAACCAGGTCAGGATCAATAATATTGCAGACTCTTTTTTGTATTTTATCTAGAATCTCTAAATGCATAGCAGAATTATCAAACTGTACATAAAGGGGTGTTGAAAAGTTTTTAGTCTGATTCACTTCTCAAAATCTGACCAAATGACTAAACATTATAATGGTTTTTGGAAGGACATTTTGGTCAAGTGCAGAAATTTTAGTACCCCTTATATATGTATTGGATGGTATAGTAATGTACATCTTATCAAAATATGAATGGATTGATACTGAAGATTTTAATTTATTTGGCTGTAGAGAAACCAAGTGCCAGCATTGCATGGAATGTTATTTAGTCTTTTGATCATAGTTGCATAACTATGTTTCATCAACAGTAACAAACATTCTGAAAAGAATTATCTCTGCAATATGAGTAGGCTCAAACTATTGCTTAATTATTCAAATTTACCTGATAGTGAGACAAAATGAAAAAAATTAAAGTGTAAGGAAAATCTTTGATAATCAGATCTGGGAATTGGCCTAAATAAAATGGTGACAGTTTTAAGGAATCAGGTCACTCACTACCAACTGTCACATGTTTGTAGCTATCAGTTTAATGGCCATCTAGCAAAGGTCAGTTACCATCTAACATAATGGTGTTGACTGAGCTATGATAGTGCAGTGATGAAAATTGCATCACTAGTTGAATGGCTGAAGTCAACGACCAGAGTAGAACATTCTCCAGATGGAATCAATAGTCATGTGTCCATGACTAAGGTATGCCTTCAGGTTGAAGGACTGGCTGTGGTTTTCTTGGAGAGAGATGAGCTCCACCAGGTCTACTTGCTCTAGACATGTTACACATTAATGAATAACTTTGACTTACAACCCAGATATGTGGACAAAACTGGTCAGGTGCTCAGTTGTACAGTGACCCCACAGCCATACCCGGTCATGGGACTGCTGCTGCTGCTGCTGCTGATGATGATGATGATGATAGTAGTGGTGGTGGTGGTTTTGGTGGTGATGATGATGGGCACCTGAGCTGAAAAGTAGCAATTGAAAAAAGATAGTGAGAACAAGAAGTTGTTTCATTATTTACTTCATGAAAAAAAAAAAAGAAAGAGTTTAATCATAAAAGTTCAACTTCAGAAAATACTAGAAAGATTGGAGAAGTCACTGGTCAAAATGTAGTGATCAAAATAACAAAGATGATGATACTAGTCTGATTAATTAATATCATAATTATTTTAGAATTTTAGGGGATAACATTTCAATTTTTATTATCAATATCATGATAATCATGATCACCAGCATCATAGCATCTTAAAAAAATACCATCACCACCACATGAACCACCAAAAGCACCCGAACCACCACCACCACCACCACTTGAATATTGACCTCTCATACTGGTAACACACCAATGCAACTATCTTAGCCATTTGATGAGAAACCCAAGTAATAGAAATACAAGTAGGAATTTTGTGTTTTGTCAGCCTTCCACATTGACTTTGAAAACCAAAGAATATTTTCCTTATTGTTTTATAAATTCGGTTTTCTCTCTTTCTTTTTCATTCTCTTTCTCTGTCTTCCTTTCTCATTCTTTCTATTTCTTTTTCATTCTCTCTTTTTCTCCCCTGCCTCTTGAATATTTTTGTGATTTTCGTAATAATGTTAATATTTTCAGATAAATTATACATTTATTGTTTCTCACTCTAGCTTGTATTGTTCTTTCCAAGGAAAACATGTTTTCTCACTGAAAACCAGTCTCACTTCACACAATTCCCACCACCAGACAATCACTTCAGTGTCTTCTTTAAGCCTTTGTTTCGCTTTGTGCTGCAGAAATTCAATACAAAAAAGATGGATGTTTTGCGATCACATGAGAAAATGCAACATTTTGTCCAGAGATAAAAATGAGAAAGTGCTAGCAAAATAGACAAAAGGTTCTCTTAAACAGTATCTCTTTTTCTCTTTCTTTCTTTCTTTCTTTCTTTCTTTCTTTCTTTGTCTCTCTCTCTCTCTCTGGGTGGTTCATCCACACAAGAGTCAAAGCTTATGGTTTCACAAATAATTCCTTTTAGTCACATTCCTGTGTTACTGTGAACATGAAAAATGGCTTTATTTATTTTCTTCCTACTTTTGTATCTTCTGAATCCATCGAACAGATAACTGTAAATCATAAACAATGCTATTGTTTATACTGGATAACATATATAACCTATTTATATATATATATATATATATATATATATATATATATATATATATATAATATAACATTATGCTGGATAGCATATATAAGAAATAATAAAACATTACAGATACATTTTTCATACTTTTGAAGTTTTTATTGACATAAAGTAAAACTGAATTGTCAAAAATAAAATATGTGGAATATTTTATATTTTGTATAGTGGTATTCAATATCATATTAATATATGTAATTTTTTTTCAACGAAATATTAATATAAAAAAAAAATAATAAAATTTTCAAAGTTATATTAATTTATAATTCTTTAACTTTGCCATATTAATAAAAAATAAAATTATCAATGCTATATTAATATATGTAATTCATTATATATCAAGTCTTGTATAATTTTTCATTTAAAGCATATAAATATAAAAAGATAATAAAATTTACAATGTTGTATCAATATATAATTTTTTAATACCATATTAACATGTGAGACTTTTAATACTATTTCAATATAAAAGATAACATTCTTAATATCTAAATATATGTTTTTGTTCCAGTGTTTTATTTATTTATTTTTTTAATCAAATCATTTCAAGCAGGGTGAAAATGTCACTAGGACACAGGGGGCTAACAGGAGTGAAAGAGAATGACAAAACTTTAGAAGGAACTGGAAATCGAATCCTAAACAGGAAAAGAGGGTAAAAACTTTACTTCTGTTAAAAAGGCCAAGGAGGAGTGTGTACTCTCTACTCATATTGTGGAAAAAAATAGTAAATAAAATTTCAGAGTTTAGGTGAAGATGTTAGAAGTGATTGAGATAAAGTAGACTGGGGAGGAGTGTGAAACTGATGATAGAAAAACTGTAATTATTTAATTGTTATATTATACATTATTGTTAGATGTAATTTCTTTAATACCATATCAATATCAAAAGATACATTTTTCTGTGTTAAATTAATAAATATAATACTTTGAATTACATATTAATATTAAGAATTATCTGAATGCCATATTAATATATGTAATTCTTTCAATGTCATTAAATGAATTTTAATGTATAAGATATTTCAATGTTTTTTATGCAATTATTTCAATGTCTTGGTTATAGATAATAATATTAATATTATTATTGCCATATAAATTTTGTTATTCAAATGCTATTGAAGATAATATTTTAAATCAAATATAATATATGATTTTTTTTTAATATTGTATCAATATTAATGATGATTAATAAAATTTTCAGTGCTGTATTGAAATGTAATTCTTTTAGTGACATATAATTAGAACCTTTTTTTAAATTTTGCATGAAAATGGGTAAAGATTTTAAATTAAAAAGAAAAATATTAATCATAAAATAAAACTCATTTTGTCTAATAATTATATACTTCCTATTTAGTGTAGGGGTCAGATATCAAACCAAGATAAAAAAAAAAATAAACTTAAGTTTTAAAAACTGATTTTTAAATTAATTATTTTAAGTTTGATGTAATACAATCCACATTTCACAAAATTCCTGACCCAAAATTAATATAATTAGGACATATCACTAAAGATTTGCCTTTCAAATTTCAAAAAATATTTATTAAAAAGTAATATTCAAATACATAATAACCTTTTTAAAACCTTTATATGAAATATAAAAGTAATAAAAAAAGGGTTATTATGTTTTTGAATATTACTTTTTAATAAATATTTTTTGAAATTTGAAAGGCAAATCTTTAATGATATGTTCCTAATTATACTAATATGTGTTCAATTTTTGCAAACAGCTTTCATAATGTTTTCTTCTACATTTCTATTACTTGATTCTCATTGAGTTTGGCCGACAGGAAGAATTTCATGCATAGAAAATTATACAACTTTATTTGAGAACTTCAGGAAAATAAGAAAGGATATTAGTTGAGATTTAATAGTAATATGTAAAGATGGAATATTTGTCAGAACTAGAATACTAATCTGAAAAAAAAAATATTTGATAACACTTGAAAATTGAGACATTGGTGTTGATGTATTGATAAAAGTATCAAGTATAAAGATACTAGTTTTAAAAATTCATGAATAATATAAAAATTTATTTGATAAGCTTTGGCAACATTTGGAAATTAAGTATGGGTTGAAATGTCATTATGAAACAACTAAAATGGAATAAGTAATTTATGAAATAATGACAAGAAGTTGCTTGAGAAATTCTAACCACATTTGGAATATTTGAGACAATACTGGTTGAAATGCCATGAAGAAAATTTCAAAATTCAAGAATACTAGTTTCAAAGTTTCATAGAATAATTCTAAATGCTTATTGGTAGAGTCTGACAACACATGGAAAAGGAGAGAAAACATTTGTTGAAATCTATGGATGAAAACAATCAAGTTATTAGTGTAAATAATTCAGAAAATAACAACATGATATTATTTGAGATTTGACATAAGTAAAGAAACACTTAGAAAATTCAGAAAACATTCAAAGATGAAAATATTCATGTGAATATTTTGGGAAATATAAAAACTTCATTTTAAAAGTTCTTACAAAACATAGAAAGTAAGAGAAGATTTTGGTTGAAGTGCTACAATAGAAACAATGACAAATAAGCATAATTACGGAAATAATTCAGGGAATAAAGGATTCTGTTAATTTGAGAAATTCAAACCACACACAGAAGGTTTAAGTGAACATTGAAAATTTGAAAAAAAAAAAAAACTAAACAAAAAAAAAAACAACCAAAGATCAAGATATTCATCTGAATAATTAATTTGGTCATTGTTTGAGATGTTCTGAGAATACTAGAAAAGAAGAAAGACATTGTGTTTAATTGAAATGAACTGAGAATATGAAGAAAGTGACCGAAGAAATTTTGTCTTTATTTCAGAAGTTCTGAGGATACAAGGAAAGTGAAAGATGATCTTTTGTTTTATTTTGAATATTTTTAGAATATGAGGAAAGTGAGTGAGTATATTTTATTTTATTTGAGATGTTCTTGGAATACTAGGAAATTGAAGGAGAATATATATATAGATTTAAGACATTTTTTATGTTTATACATTCTTTTTATAGATACAAATTGTTGTGGAGTTATTTCGCAGTGGAGGCTTGTATTTGTACTAAATCGGTCCTAAAATAGGTTCGACGTACAAAACGTTAGGAACTTAATATAATAGGTATTACGCAGAGTAATCTTGGTGTGGTTGCTGACTACTTTCGTATTTGACTAACTGTCGACTACTGTCGTCCGACATCGACTGACCGTCGTTTCTCTTACTACTCCTACTTATATTAGGTGGGAGAGTCTATTAACTATAGAACAGGTGTGTTCCACCATAACACCCGCCTCCTAAAACTTTACTCTGTAGTAGTAAAGCAGTTTTCTTTATTTATTTTTTACAGGAAATATGAAGAAAAAACAAAATCAAAAAACTTCATTTTTTTTAGCAACATCGTAGCATATCTCCTACGTTTTGGATCCACTTTTAAATGCTCAGTTGCCTTTCTTTTTCTCCTGGATCGGCGTACCTCAGGTAAAATCGTTGCAGGCGTTGTTAGATCAAATGTATCGAAAATCACCTCCATCGGCGTTTCTTCCGCAGGGCCGCTGTCAACCACGTCTGAAGAGCGTTGTCTGATCTGGTTAATGTGCCGTCTGCACGTGAATTTTTCGCCTTTCACCAAGTACATCATATTGCCAATCCGCTTTTCTATTTTTTGGTACCTCCATAGTGTTACCAGAAACAACCTTCCGCTTTGAGCTTCTTAAGGATGGAGTCACAGTTTCTGTAGGTTCTTCTTGTGGTTCTATTTGTTCAGCCTCTAGTTTCCCTTTTGTTGATCTTGTGCTTCTTAACGTTTTCTGTAGTGACTTCAGTTGACTTAAATCATTTAATAATACTGCATGTTCTTGGCTGCGGGTAACTCGCTCCCCAGTTTTTCCCGGTGTCGGCTTCATCTTTACTTTCTGGGGGTTTTTTCTTCACGTATACCGTCGGTGTTGCCCATTCACTATACTCAACTTTTTTAAGTACACCGATTTTCTCTAATCTGTCCAATTCTTCATCTATCTGTTCAATTGAGACAAACGGCACGTTCCTTTTCTTTTTGAATACTGCCTGAGCGTTTTCTTTTAGTTGGAATTTTGCCTCCATCTTGGTACACGTTCCCAATCCTAAAGAAAAAACAGTAGGAAATGTTTCCTTAAGTTTCTTTATTAATTTTTGGGCTTCGGTGTTTAAACTTTCTACCTTGTAACAGAAGGAATTTATTGGTAGATCCCATAATTGGAATTCTGTTATCCAATTCGTACCAAGTAAGTTTGTGGTATTTTCTATGACAAATAGTTTAGCTTTTCGCGTTTTTTTATTTAACGTGATGTTTGTAACAAATTCCCCAATAAATTGTATTTTTTCTCCCGTCACTGACCTCGCGATTTTATTTGTCATCATTAAAGTTGGTTTCCCCAACTTCTTCCACGTATGCAAATTTATGATAGATAGATCTGAGCCAGTGTCAAGTTGCATTTTTATATTTTTATTACTTATTTCGACGGTAACAAATTTTCTGGTTATTCTATCGTTTACCACGTTGGACATTAATTTTCTTATTTTATTGTCTTTATTTGTTGACCTGCAATGTGTGCTTTTATGACCCACTCTTTTACAGTTGAAACATTTTTTTATTCCTAAAATCGCAATATTTGTATCAGTTTAGTTCACCACAAGCAAAACATGGCTTCGGGAGTTTTTGTTTATTTTTCTCTGGTATTTCACTTTTTGCTTGATAATCCGCAATTTTAGAATTCTTTTTGGTAGACTGACTTTCTTCTTTGTAGCGTATTTTCCTTACATGTGAAACGCCAGACTGTTCTATCTTATTGAATCTTTCTTTATGCTAACATATCTTGTGCAGTCTTCTGCCAATTTCTGTACCGTAATACTTGGATCGCTTTCCAATTTTGCCAGTACTAATTTTCTCAACTCTGCGTCTCTTTCCGATACCAGCCCCTGAACAAACACCAAGCACTTAAAACTGTCTGCGCTTAACTCTGCCAGCTTGAATTCTTCACAATGCTTATTCACATTGGCTGCGTACGTTATATAGTCTTGTTCGTCATCTTCCATCGGATTCAAACATTTCCACCTCTTGTGAATCAGAGATGTCTTTTTACTAAATAATTCACTTAATATATTTAACGCCTAGGTAAATGTCAACTCGCTATTTTTTTTCGGTAAAATATAGTTTACCAATTTGTTATGCTCAACAGTTCCTAATTTGCTTAAAAGAAGCCTAACCTTATTTCCTTCAGACCACGAGTGGCAGTCCTCGTTATACACGTCCGTATATTTTTTATAATACTCCTCTTCATCTGAATATTTCAATTGGAAAATTTGGTACTCACAGGGCAGATTTAAGATAAGAGGGGCAGAGGAAAACAATGCATACCCCACTTAGCGAACTTGAGTAAATGGATGACAGGATAAGGTTTAAGGGAGATAACAAACAGACAAAATTGTTTATTAAATGAAAGGAAATTATGGAGACCCATAATTGCAAACGTCCTGAAGAGTCACTACAGAAGAAGAAGAAGAAGAAGAAGAAGTTTACAGGGCGAACGTCGTATATATGTTTCATGTTGATTTAATGAAATTTTACATTTAAGCTGACAACGTCATAAGACAACTAATTTATCAAATTCTTAAAATATATAACGGAATTTCTGTACACATTTAAATATATTTTCATTTGTTGCACACTTTTATTTCTGAACTGCATTTTTAGCCTTCAATCCTTTACATTATTATTGTTATGTCTTTTTCTTTTTTAAATGATTATCAATAAACAACTCGAGTTTATTAGCACAGAATCCCGCACAATTTCATCAATGGTATTTTGTGTTGTAAAACCAATAAATTCATTTTAGTATTACTATAGCTTTATTTTTATTTTTTTTATTTTATTTTATTTTTTTTAAGATCTGCATTATTTGAAATAACTGCTACTCATTTTTACTAAATTGTTCCAATAATCGAGACAACAACAGAAAAGGAAGACAATATAATGAATAAAATTGACAACAATTGTCTGGAGTCAGAAACCTATTAAGTACATATTAAAAGTCTGCTTACAGTACCCAATTCATATAAAGAATGGAATGGCAATAAAGTGGATTATTATCGTATCGCCCATAATTATTAGAATTGTTGTCAATGTGTTAGACTGTATAGGGAAAATCGTAAGGTAGATTTGTTAGTTTCTCAGAAAATGGACTCTGCATATCCATGTTCGAATTCCAGTCAAAATGTTAGTGAAATAGCATGATATAAGAATCAACACTGTATGGGGACAATCAGTTTTATGCTTCGAGGTCAGACTGAAGCGTAAAACTGACGGTCAATATGCAGTGTTGATTCCTATGGCCACTTTATGTCTCTGTCTGTCTGTCTCTCTATATTTTAAAATGGATTTGTAACCGAGGAGCATTTTTAGTAGATACGCTTCTATGCTTTTTATTAAGTGGTGAGAAGGATTTTAATCTCATTTTTACCATTTGTATCATTCTTTCCTCAATGCCATTAGATTGTGGGTGATACGGTGGTGTCTTGCATGGGATGCATCCAATCTGTTTTAACCCCGCACATAAGTTCTCATAGCGAAATTCGGGTGCATTGTCGGTGACTATGGTCTGGGGCACTCCAATTCCTTGAGAATATAGTTCTTAGTACTTGCTTTGTTGTAGTGAATTTTCTGTCTTTTACTCTGACAACCTCTGGCCATCTTGAATATGAGTCCACTAAAAACAATCCCCTATCTTTGATATGTACGTGATCCATGTGGACCCTAACCCATGGCTCTGCTTCCTTGGGCTATGAGTGAATTTTTGCTTGCTTGAAGTTTTTTTTATTTTCTCATATTTTGGACATCTTTTAATGTATTTCTCTACATCATTTGAATATCGTGGCCACTAGGCTTGTAACTTTAGTCTTTTTTTGTGTTGGTGTTATGCCACAATTCACATCATCATGTACTTCTTTTAATATATCCCTTCTCAGTATTTATGGAGCTACTATTATATCCCCATTGCATATTATATCATTTTCTATGGTCAGTTTGTGATTCGTTTCTTTAAAGGGTCACTCTGCTATTGAACAATTGCTCCATATATTACTTTTTTTATTCTCTCTATTATTCTGCTTAATATTGGATCTTGCTTTGTTTCTATTTTGAGCCTAGTCAGAGGAAGAACATCTGTTTCTACCCAGTGTACTATTTTATCTTCAGCATTTTCCTGTTTTTCTTCTATTTCATTCTTGAATTGTAATCTTGATAAAGCAACTACGCGAGGGATAGTGTTCCCTTTTACGTATAGTATGTCAAAATCGAATCCCATGATTTTTATTGCCCATCTTAAAATCTTTGATGATGTGACTTTTGGCAATTCTTTTCTCGGGTTAAATATGAATTCCAGTGGTTTGTGGTCGAATTTTAATAAGAATTGTTTCCCTATCGAAAAGTTTCGTGCCCTTTCCATGCTCCATACAATCGCTAATGCTTCTTTTTCAATATTCGAGTAGTTAATTTCTGCTGACGTTAACCTTCTTGATATGTACATGATTGGATGTTCTTGCACCAATCGCCTTTTCACCTGCGTCTGTGGTTAACGTGACTTCAATTTTTGGATCAAAAATATTTATTATTGGTTTATTTCTCAGTATTTTCTTTAGTGTTTCAAAAGCGATAGTTTGCTTTTGTGTCCCGTTAAATTCATTCTTTTTTGCTTAATTTTGCAAATAGCTCTATTATGTCGCTGTATCTTGGAATGTATTAACTATAAAATTTCATTAGCCCCCCAAAAGGTCTCTAATTCCTTTTTTATTTGTTGGAACAGCTATTTCTATGATTTTCTTTGTTAGTCTATCGTCGGGTTATATGCCTTCTTTTGATATTTGATATCCTAAATATGATATCTTTTTAAAATTACACTTGTCTTTGTTTACAATCATGCCTACCTTTTTTAAATCTCACTAAAATTTACTTTGTTTTATATTCTAATTCTTCTAAGTTCTTGCCCCTACACATATTGTCCAGGTATATTATTATATCTTTTATTTTTTCTAATAAGACTTTTTCAATTGCTTTTTGAAAAATATGGCTCGAAGTCTTTACTTCAAACCGTATGAGTCCATCTTAGTAAACCTATAGGGGTGTTCATCGTGGTGATTTCCTTGAATAACTCGTCAATTTCTATTTGGTTGTATGTTGCCTTGAGATCAATTTTTGCAAAGTGTTCCATTTTTGCTAACTCGTGGCTCGCAGTTTCGATATTTGGCAAAGTAAAAGAATCTGAACATATCTAGTGATTTATCCCTATCTTGTAATCACCACAAATCCTTAAATCCCTGTCAGGTTTCTTTATCGCTACTATTGGTGACACCCAATTTCCATCACCTTGAGTTACTCTTTCTAGTATGCCTTCTTGTATCTTTTTGTTTAATTTGGCCACTACCAAAGGTAGGATATGAATTGGAACTTTTCTTAACTTTTCTTGACTCCATATATTTTGGGTGATAATTTTCTTTTAGCCGAATGTTTGCTTTATAGCCTTTCAATAATCCTATTTCATTTTCTTCTGCTTTCATAGAATTGATTAGTCTCTCTGTATCTACTTTTAATATATCAATCCCTAGTAATTTGTGATCTTTTCGCATTCTACAACTGTAATAGGAATTATTTCAAAATGCTTATCGGTTTCAAAATTGCCTTAAATTGTACCCATTATTTTATAGTCGTTCCATGAAATTGCTTTAATTGGATGCTTCTTCTTTAAAATTTAGGTCGTCCTAATTTTATCCAGAAATGTTTTGGTATCAATATGACTTCACTGCCTCTGTATCAACTTGCATGTTAAATATTTGGCCATTTAGCCTTATTTTTTCTCTACTTCTTTTTTGTGTATTCATTGTAAATATTTCAGCTTCTTTGGAGGGGGTTTGTACCATTTGTACTCTATTTTCTTTTTGTATTTGCATACATTCTGAAAATGATCTTTTTTTTTTGCAATTTGAGCATATTTTTCCTAGAGCTGGACTTTGTATTTATCTCCCTCTCGTGATGTTTTCCACAATATCTACATTTAATTATGGCCTGTACGTCTCAAATTCTTCTTTTGGTTGATTAAATTCTCTAATCAACTCTAATTGTTGTAAAAACTCGACACTAGCTTCCAAACTCATGCTACTACCAATACTGACATTCTAGTATTTTTCATTTGTGGTTTTGGTCTTGCAAGCATTCAATTATTCTGAGAAGGATTAATTCATCTTCTATAGTCATTTCCCGAGCTCCCAACTTTTCAAATTCACAATACTTGGCTCGTTCTATCAACCTATGTATGTATTGTATAATGGGTTCGTTGGGTGCTTGTCTTGTCTCTAAAAACTTGTTTTTTTTCTGAATTGATCAATCTTTTCTTTGGTCTTATGTTCTTTTTTATAATTTTAATAATTTCTTCAAATGTCATTTCTTCTATTTCGATCAGGTAACACATAGTTGAAATTTTCTCCACAGCTTCGCCCGCAGCGGTAGTAAGAAATAAATGCGTTATCTCGTTCTCTCCTCCGTCGGTTTTTGTGTCTTTTAATTTTTTCATTCTTACAAATGCAGAAAAATGTTCTTATTCATGTTTCTATGTGTTCTGGGTTGTCCAGCGAATTTAACGATCCTATCGGCGACGTCATTTTTATGTTTTGCATATTTCACTGTAGTAGCTGTCGTAGTAAGGTTCTCCGTGTTGTCTTTAGCAAACGGGTTTGCTAGGCAATGGCCTTTATGTTCGCCAGTTGTTCTTTATTTGTACTTGTCTATCTAATTTGCATACGATACTATAGAGATATATTGCAGAAGTTTATTTTCTCACTGTCCATTACCCATTTATTTCAATCTTAATTCCTTAACGATGGTAGTGACGTTTTGGCTTTTGTCATAGTTTTCTTTATTTCATTCATTCCATTTTCTCCTTTTGCTATGTTTGCTGTTGTTTAGAGATCAAGGACGTGTGATTTCATGGCTATTACAATTTTCTGTTTGTTCCTGTCTATTTTCTGTACAGAAACCTTATTGAAAACTTTTGTCTTTACTTACTTTTTTGCATGTTTCCATAAATCCTTAGTAGGCTGTTAAGAAAGTTGATTCATTGTGTCGTTCTAGACAGTTTTTATAACACTAATTTATCTTGCAAATTTTATAAGTCTGCCATTCATACAGGCACTGAAAATTGTTTTTCTGCTATGTATCTAGAGATTCTTTACAAAATCCAAAGAAGATTCTGAAATATTATTTTCTGGTATCTCAGTTTCAATTGTTTTCTCGCCAAAGCAACGTAGTTTCTCTTTGCTTTTTCTATGTATATTTTCATGGCAATTGTTCTGATGAACAGATAAAAATAAAGAAATCAGTGGAGAGTTATAATCACCTGTACCCTAAAAGATGATAGCATTAAAAACGGTAATGGATATGTCACTTGTTTGCTTCTTACTAGGTTGGGTGTTCTATTCACGGTTGGTTAAATTTAAAATATATTTGTTTACTTTAGCATGACCACGAATGAAAAACCAACGAAAATGTGACATTTGAAAGAATTATGAGTAGAGATTTTTTTCTTTTATGTGTCCTGCCCGTTCACAAAGTAGATGAACATGGGTCTCCATAATTTCCTGTCCCCTGCAGCTCGAATCAATGTTTGACTTTTTACCATCCCTCTTCTTTGTTTGTTACAACACAAGCTAGGGTGTGACGTTTCCAATTCACAGTTCATAACTTTGGCTACCTCTCTTGCTAACGTCCATACATTCTGTATTCTTATAGTTAATAGTCATTTATCCTCGTTATCTTTTGATACCTTATTTAGGATTTCTTACCGTTTTTCTTCTACTGAGTCTTCCATCATTTATGGCAACCAAAAATAAGTCTAAGTAGGCCTTCATGTGATTGAAAAGGTTAAATAAATCCGGTGAGAAAACGCATCCGTGTCTTTCCTCTCTTTCTATTTTTGTGTATTTGCTGAACAGGCTTTAAGGATTATACCAATATCTCTCTCATATTTTTTAATCATTTCACCCAAGCAAAGCAATAAAGCCATTAAGACGGAAGGTGGGCACTGAATGTTAGGGAATAGGAGAAAATATTAAGGAAAGAGGACAATAAAAGAACATGTATGAACAAGAAAGAAGATAACATTTGGCATTGCATTTAATTTTTTATAAGATCAAAGTTGACCGGAAAACAAGAGGCCAGAAGAGAGTTCCACAAGCGAGAAGTGCGAGAGAAGAAACTGTTAGCATAGAACTTACGGCTACATTTAGGCATTTCAACTGTAAAATGATGAGACCTAGCTGACAATCTAGTACTGCGCTTAAATTCATAAAGTCTAGGTGCCATAGAGGAAAGTTCATTAGAACAATTACCATGAAAATATTTATAGAAAAAACACAGAGAAGCTACATTACAGCAGTAGGAAAGTGACTGAAGCCAAGATACCAACTCAGGAGCAACAACAATGCAGATTCTTCCTTGTATTTTATCGAGAATACATAGCAGAAGGACCAGACCAGATGAAGCAGCAAATATTCTTTTAGACTTATAAATAATGTGTAAGAATTTGGTGGGGAAAATTGTCTAGGACGATACAGTGAACCAGCTTTTTTATCAGCACACCTAGCAATATATTTAATATATTCTTTTCACTTAATATCACTGGAATAAATAAATGGTTCCTTTGTAATAGACGACTTAAAAGAAATATCAACAGATATAGCATGATAGTCATATCCCGAACTTTCTTAGTTGAAATAAATTTTGTGCTGTTCTTTATCAAATGCAACTGCATAATCTATGAAACATATATTGGTATTTTTTGCTTTGGTATTGCTCGCTCTGGTAGCATTCTGATCGAAAAATAGCATTTTTAATTTTTTTTTTTCAGTTTCTTGAACAAATCCGTATAAATAGTATCTTATTTCTGGTCTAATTCTGTTACAATCTCTGTTCATTAGAATTTTAATTATAAGCTTAGTTATGTGACCCATTAAGCTGTTTGTCCGATTTGGTTCGCGTTCATTTACACATGGCTTCTTTGGCCTGGTAATGAAGATAGATCTACTGAGGTCTTCCTGCATGTCGCCACTGTCGTATATTTCATTTATTATTTCATTAACCTTGTCGATCCTGAAATTCTTTAAAGCCGACCGCATCTCTGTTACAATGGCATCTCATTCTGTTTCTTTGTTTCTGTTCATCTTGGTCGATCTTAACTCAGATTTTAATATTTCAGGTCCTTCTATGTTTTTATGCATTGTGGGCTTCTCTCCTATGTTGTTAAGAAAGTATTTTTAAATGCAAATATTCCACTGAAAACTAGTAGAGTATGCATAAAAAATGAAGAAATTATTTACATATATTTGCGCACTTCTACTGAAGATCAGAATATCAGTGCGCTTCCTAGTCTTTTGCCTGGGATCAGAGTATATAATATCTGTATGACTTATGAAAATAAGTTTATATAAATTGCTACTCTAAGCAAGAAATATCAATGTTTTTATTATGCGTTCAATGTTTTGTATAGTGACTGAAGAAGGTGCGTATTTCTAACCAGCACCAATGATCAGTGTTTAGACCTAAGTAAGCAGCCAGGATTTTCAAATACGAGCCTACCTTCTCCATCTTGAAATATCTTCAAAACCTTTCTCAAATTAAGTTTATTAAATGTCTAAATAATTTAAATAGTCATCCTGAGGGAGTTACGTGTATGTCACTTAAGGTTCAAACCCATTTAAAACCAAGATTTTGAATGCTGATATTAAAAGCTTACAGTTTTCTAACCCCTTGGAAAATTGGCGCCTAAAAATCTTTTTTTCTACTAAACTGTATGTGTCATATTAAATTAAGCTTAGTAAAGATCAGTGGTCTTGGTGACTGAGTGACGCGCATAATTCTCATTGATATTAATCGTCGGTATTTAAACCAAACCTAATTTTCTTTATTCATTTTGCATCTTAAGTTTTAGCTTAAGACGAACTCCTTTCCGATTTCTTGATTCCCTGATAACTAAAATTAAAAAAAAAAAAAAAGAATTAATCTTTTCTACAAATAATTTTTCTGGCAACTGTTTTGATGTACTTCCCTCCTTGATACCTCAACTGCATGAATTGAAGCGTCCTACTAGACTGGCAATTAGGTCTCACTGTTTTACTTACACTTTTGTGAAATAATGCAAATAAAAGAAAGTTTTAATAAGCTCTATTTTTTATTAGAAAGAATAAATATTTTAAAAATAATTAGAATAAAATCTTAAAGAAAAAGTACGTGTCTTGAATGATGCTTGCAAAATTTATCGATTATTAAGAGAGGTATCTTTATACATTCAATTGTGTCACAGTCTGAGAAAAATCAATCTTCAGTGTCAACCGCATAAAAATTCCATATCTGACGAAATCTCATCCGACATCTTGAATATGAAATGCAATGATGTCGGTGGTGTTAAACAATCTAAATCTAGGAGTATTTAAAACTTACGCAAGGAGGTAAATAAAAAGATTACTATGAATATTAATAATCTTAAATCATTTATAAGCAGACAATACACATACATAGACACACACATAGATATGTATATGAAGGTGTTCAATTGGCATGTAATTGGTGTTGTAGAAAGAAGAAAAAGGGGGTGGCAGAAAAAGGGGGTGGCAGAAAAAGGGGGTAGCAGAACTAAAGGATAATGGTAATGACGTTAAGTGGTTTTCTCAAGAACAAACATGTGAAGAGAAGATTGTTGGAAGTTACCCACCCGCTGAGGTCTGTCTGATTTTATAAGATCACCCTTAGGAATCAGTGATAATGCTTCAGATAATACATAAATAAACAGCTACGGAATTTTAAGAGAAAAATTATCCATGCATAAATAGTGGCCTCTTCTATGTTCTGTAAGGAAAAGTGGAAACAAATCTTATATGAAGATTAAAGGAGAAATAGTGTACAGGGGAAAATAACCTTTGAAATTAACGAGGAAACTAAAGAAAAGAAAAATAAAATAAAAAATTGTCCAAGTACAGGATGAAACCCAAACATACGTCACTGACACACTGACACAGCATAAAAGAAGTTGTTTATCTGGGCACACATTCAAATGCTAAAAAAAAAAAACAAACAAAACATGGCATGCTAAGCCTCAAGATATCGGATCGACACTAAAGATACGAATCTTGTAGTGTATGCACTCAAAATCATATAAAAATGTAATGAAGCTCGGAGCTTTTACAGGCATATAAACATAAATGTATGCAATATTGAAAATAAGTATTATTCAATAAACACTGCAAAACTCAGTCTATTGCATGATTTATATACACATATAATATTTACCTGAAAATTATACCAGACATAGATTTTATCATTAAAATAATAAATATTGGTAAAAAATTTTAACAAATCGGAAGACATAATTAAAAAAAAGAAGCAAAGAAAGGTTTGTAATGTAATCGATCTTGACCTGGCATCTCGACTTCAGTTACTTTATCGTCGACGTGATTGGCTTTCCTACAAATAATTTTCTGGCAACTGTTTTGATGTGCTTTCCTCCTTGGTGTCTCGAATGCATGAATTTAAGCTTTCCAATTCATTAGCAACTTGGTCTCAACGTATTACTGTTGAATTAGCTAAATGTCGCTGTAAGTTATATTCAAATAGTTTATTTTCTCTCACTTCTCGCCTGTGGAGCTCCTTTTCTGATTTCTTGCTTTCCTGATAACTACAATCTTCAAAAATATTAAATGCAACACCAATCTCTATCTTCTATCTTCCTGAATCCTGTTCGTTTATTGTCATTTTCTCCTCATTAAAGTCCTCTCAGTCTTTTTCATTCCCTTCAGCCTTTGCATTCTTATGTCATTATCGCCTTGCTTGGGATGAAATGATTAAAAACATATCCAGAAATGGAGAAAACTAGAGTAAACTGGAGTAAACTAGCTGGAGAATGAAAGTTTCTAGATTTGCTCTAAAGAGCTGTAGCTTTGCGTACTTTTTTCTCCTTATTCTTCGGATGATGGTACTGCATATCAATTAACGGCTAACCGTTGTTATAGTAGCAACATGATCATAATAAAAAACTAGGAAACATCCTATAGAACTCAGGGATGTTTATACTTAATCTTTATTGTAAAGGTAAAAATGAATAAATAAGTAAAACGTAATCCGTGTACTAATGATTCGATAGTTGGCAAGTAGAAGGAACGTGCCTCAACAGCGAACTAACTTCGATCTGATACCCCTAGAAAGATTTTCAACTTTGGTGCAAGTAGGATTAAGAAGGGTAAAGAACTAGCCAATGCAGATCACAAGGGCAAACAAGAAACACCCTTCGCCAGAACATGAAAAGTACCTCTTCTGACGCAGTCACATATGGCGGCACAATTGAAATTTGTTAAGGAACATTTACTTGGGCGAAATATCTATCGAAAAATTTTCTTTAGTCTGATGAGACCAAGATAGTGTTATTTCATCTCAATTCAGATCATAAAATTTACAGAAAAGAATGAAGAATTTAAGTTAGTCCCAGCGACGATGTAATGACATGGAGCTGTTTTTCAGCATATGGCGATTTCAGATGATCGAGAAAAATGATTCTATAAAATGACAATAAATATTTTTCGTGGAAGTGGTAGGTATCTTGGACAATAGAATTGTCATACAAGAGTTGAATTTCCAGTAAGTTCATCTCGCAATAATACTCTTTTATAAAACATTTGTCAAAAGTAACATTTTGCGTACCAAATCAATCTAAATTATTATTAAGTAACTCTGCGGTAGAAATTCTCTTTTCATGCAATTTTTATATTTATAAGATTTTCTCTCTGTCTGTCTGTCTCTTTATATATATATATTAAAACTTTTGATTAATATTCTTCATTATTACTATTGTGTCTTTTCTATCAGTTGACTGCTACCCTTTGTTGTAGTATCAATATCATAATGCCGAAAACTTTTGGACACCTTAAAGATATCTCATATATAATGCACATTTTATGGAAGGCTTTGTGAATGCAACACTACGAATCTATTATTCTTGCTTTTTATCACAATAACCAGTATAATCAATATACACATTACTTGCTAAAGTAAATAGTGTGACATCTGAAAATGTAGCTTCCGATGAGATTTTGACTTGAGTTTCATACCTCGTCAGTTCGTTTTTACAGACGAAGCCTTAATCACTTCAGCAACAGAAGTAATTAAGTGAGACATAAATCCATAGATATTCAAAGAAAATGATGTACACGATTGTAAAAAGAGGGGAAGTTAATGATTAACGATTTGCTGTCTGCTTCTTTACCAGGCACTTGTAACCATAGTGGTTGCAGCGACATCCATGAAAGACGAGCTCCTGTTGTATGGGATTCGAATTGAAGAAAGATACTTTTTTTTTTTATTTCCGATATCGTGCTTTTTACTGTTGCAGTCAAAGAGTTTCTCGAGTGTTGTGATAAAAGTATATTTTTATATGATCATGTCTTAATGTTGAGAAAATATTTTGCCATTGTCAGTAAGATAAGGTTTTAACGTTTTTGCTCAGTCATAAACCGTCTTATGATACGCTCGCAAATTTAAGACTGCTTCAGTAACATAAGATTCAATAACCACTTGATGTTTGACATTAGTTGACAGGTAAAAGTCACCCGTTGTAAACAAGTAGATTTTTTAAAATTATATTTTGAACAAAAATACAAGTAATATATTTTTAATCCGGTTAACTAATCCTTAAATTACCAAATTTTTGTCGAATTCTATATTTCTATAACGGTTACTTTATGGAAGATTTTTAATTATAGAGTCTTTTGTTTTGGCACCTAACTAGTTGAAATAGCAAAAAATTCAAAACATAAGGTGGCGTGATTTGTGCATTACAAGAAAACGTACACTAACTTATTTTATAGCAAAGAATATTTATCTTCAACTGTGATTGAGAGCAAAGTTGATTAAAATGACCATAGTTATTGACAGGGAAGAGTTCATAACAAAGGAATGTATGCGCAGGTTATCGGGTAATTGCCTCCAACCACCGAAAACAACTAATAACTATAGAATTTTATACGATATTTAGTTTATCCAACTATATTTGTTGGATAGATAATCAGTCTATTCATAAGTATAATATATATATATATATATATATATATATATATATATATATATATATATATATATATATAATAATCAAACTGCTTATCAGTGATTCATTTATAATTCACTTCACCCCATCCTTTCTTCTTGCTCTCAGATAAAAACAAACAAAAATAAAAAAAATGCCCAAATAATCTAAAAAAGCAAAACCAAAATGAAAATCAAACCAAACAAACAAACAAAATCAAACAAACAAACACCCATTCCTATTGTTCTCTACCAATTCAAATATTTTTGAAAGGTTTGGGCAAGTTTTGGGAATTTAAACAAGAAAATATAGACACCCTAGCATACAATATTCACCGTTTCCTTTGAAATGATCAATTGCCTGTAATTTGTACAGTGACTGAAAAAAGGGTGTCGAAACCCAACAACATTTGGTTCGAACGAGCTGTTAAAAAAATTACAAACTTACAAAATTTACAAAATATGCAGCACCTATATATATATATATATATATATATATATATATATATATAGAGAGAGAGAGAGAGAGAGAGAGATAGGTAGATAGATATATATGTATGTGTGTGTGTGTGTGTGTGTGCAAACAACTGCGTGTATTGTTAGATCGAGTACATATGGACGACATCTAACGACGTAAAACTCCCGATGTATGATCATTCACATCTGGCCTCGTAAGCAACGATTAACTGTCTAGCTTGGTTGCTACTGTTTGTAAGTATTCGGCAAACCTCAAAGCGCATACTATACCAACTGTTACTCATTTAATATGGGGTCATGCTGCTTTTAAACATTTGTCTGTTTTTTCTAAGGAAGCATTTGAGGTCCCGGCGGTTGCACATGGCGATCTGTCATACACATGAATGCTCTCGTCAATTAGAACATTGGCCACCGTGAGTGGTTTGAATTGGTGAGCGTAAAGACGTCTGCCCTTTTAATCTCTGATCAAAATGTATTTTAGCCCGGTCGATGTATTTAGCTCCACCTACCTGAATGTATTAACACAAGAAAGGTTATTTGCAAGGTCCCTACCCTCTTAAAAATACATAAACTTTTAAAAAAATGATAGTCAAATAGAAATTCATACATACACATATATATGCATACATACATAACATGACAGAAACGGTCATAGTTATACAAAGCGTCATTTTCCTTTAACATGTAAATTGGTATGACATTTTGGGAATGATAGTGGAGTAGTTTTCCGTAGCCTTCTTCATGTCCTTGAATTTAGAATAATCCTTCTACATTGGTTTCTACTTCAGACAGGAAATTTCAATCTATTCTGCTATTTAATGCTTAGCTAGTGGAGAATGAATTACTACTTTTCATGAGAGCATTAGTGCAAAATGAACAGATTTTAAACTTGGCTCACCGATTACATTAATATATTTAATTGATATTGTATTTAAAAACTTATATAGCTTTGTAAGGACACAAACGCGCGCGCGCGCACACACACACACACACACATAGAGTACAAATAACAAAAACTCCTTGAAAACGGAAAGTACTCAGTTATTGGACAATTTATATTTAAACTGTCACACCAGAAACTAGGAAATGAAAAATAAAATTGATAATCATTCACAAAGAACTTTTATTGTTTTTTTTTAACCAAACTCGTCTCACTCACTCTCTCACTCACTCTCTCTCTCTCTCTCTCTTTCTATGATATTTAAATATGTACGAATAAAGTTGGATGGTAAATATATAAGACAGTCTGAAAAACTTTTACATATTTCCCTGAGGAATTAGCGTTATCCTAAAATAGATGTTGCAATGGATTCATTTTTAGTGTGTATATATATATATATATATATATATATATATATATATATACATGCATATATATATGCATATATATATATATATATATATATATATACAGTGTAACCCGGATATAAGAGAGTTGTCGGGACCGGAGAAGAAGTCTCTTATATCCGGGTTTCTCTTATATCCGGGTTTGGTCTATTTTATATACATTAACACAGGCTCTAATTTGGGACCAGAGAAAATCTCTCTTATATCCGGGTTTCTCTTATATCCGGGTCTCTTATATCCAGGTTACACTGTATATATATATATATATATATATATATATATATATATATATAGAGAGAGAGAGAGAGAGAGAGACAGAGACAGAGACAGAGACAGAGAGAGACAGAGAGAGAGATAGGATTAATACAAATATAAAATTTTTCAATTAGTTGATTGATGTTATATTCCGTATCCCAATTCCAGAGTTTTGTAGATGGAACTTTTTTGCAATCGTTCGCTTCACTCATCAGGAGGCATGTGAGCAATAAGGAAATTTTAAAGAAAATAGAAACAAAAAGGACACTTATACTTAGAACCACAAGCAGAAGAGGAAAGTAGGCTTGGAGAATTTGCCATTCGCAAGACAAACTGAAGAGGGAAACAGCAAGTAACCTACATAACATAATTTTGTAAATTGATGCTAGAACTGAGAATGGTAGGAATAGTAAGGGGACAAACATTGCTTCGATTTACAAAGAATAGGAAGTTGTGGGGAGTCATGAACTACCACGTCTTGAAGGAACACACCTAATAGAAGAAGTAAAAGAGGAAGAGTGGATTGATCAACAAGAAAATATAGGAAGAGCTTCTTGCAAATTTAAGCAGAGAAAAGATGCAGAATATTAAAAACGTTAATTAAAAACACGAGAGAAAACAAATTATCACATTTAAATAGACACTTTAAAGAAAAATGTGTAATTTGGTGAAAAACGTACATGTAAAGTAAGTTTTCTATTGTACATTTTAGTGAGAAATGTAGTGCTACATTGGATGGACATAATAACTGGTCTAGAATTTCGATCTATCGTGTAAATAAAGAAATACGATTTAGAAGACAACATGAGTAGGTAAATTAATAGTATGGATAATATTATAGGCAGTAATATTTTGAAAAAGAGTTTTTCACCACCTCTTCGCAGAAATTGTACCACGAAATCATAAGAGCTTCTTTCAGGACTGACACACTTGATTATGATATACGAGAAACACCGCTCTCCAATATGGGCCATATCGCAAAGTCCGTAGAATCAATGTCAGGGTTTGATGGAGGCCAAATTCTGCGTCAAATTGGCGGTGTGTGCGAGAGCCCTGTCTTGAGTGAAGATATATCGACTTTCAAATGTGGTTGATAATCAGGGAAACACATCTGTCTTCAACATTTGCTGGTAGACTCTACTATTTACTTCCATTCCTTCTTCAATGAACACCAAGGGTGATTTCGAACTGCCAGAAACAACAGTAACATAAACCATGGCAGAAGTTGGCTTATGTCATTTGAAATCGGTTCTGAAATTTTCGGGGATGTTTCTTGGTGAAATGGCGTAAACCTTATCGTTTTGGTAGTTGAGCATAGTCTCAACAGTGAAAAAGTTCTCGTCCGATCAAACGAAGATTTTCTTTCTTCTGTCAAGCCATTTTTGCTTGGAGGGCGAATGTCGTTGTTTAATTTTTTGTTAGCCCTAAATCTTTTTTTTTTTTTTTTACAATCATCCTAGCAACCTATCCGAAATAGTCAACTCTTTTGCCTTCTTCCTCGTGCGTTTTTATCTATCGTCTTCAGGATGACAGAATTGTAATAATCGACAGAATAGTTGAGAAAATTGATATAATCCCCGATCATCCCTCAGTTACCATTCACTATAAAGAATGATAAGTCCACTAAAACATTACCGATGAAGAAGGTATATGCTCTCATAACGAGATAGCACAAATCATGGATACGACTACTCGTGTTACCTATATAGTTGGTTGATATCTTCTTGACTTCTTCCTTACCTCCTGCCCTGACTAATGTTCCACTGAAGTGTTACCTTATATGAGTAGTTCTGACCACTCCATAATCTAGGTCAAAATTGATACCAAACCATTTCATAGGACAAATCTACCGATGTATCAAAATTGATTGAAATAGTTTCAGATCTTACATTGTGGAAACATCCATCTTAGTGTTCTTCAAAAATAGACCTTCCAGAACAGCCTACCTCAATTCCGAATTGATTATCTCTGGTATAGAGCACTTTTTATTCTACAGAAAACTATCAACAAAGACCGAATAGCAAGCCTTGGTTTACGCGTGAATGTGTAATACACCGTGACCACTACTACCAACTCTATCAGAGGGAACAGTGTCGCGGTACTTGCCGCAATTAGAAGCATCCGCAACTAGTACATGAGATTCCTAGAAAATACAAAGAGCAAACTATGCGCAAACAAAAGTTGAACATAAAAACTTGCTTCCCGCGAGTTCTGGAAAATTGAAGGCACGATTCTCAGCAATTTTTTGATCATATCAACAGAAACAATAACTTGAGCGACAAACAATATGGATTTCGCTCGTCTGGGTCAAATACTGAGGTTTTAACTATCATTATACTTTATTCATTATGCTAACCAGTTATGTGCTTGATAACATACACATCACGAGTGCGATCACCTAAGATATCTGAAAAATCTTTGATATGGTGTGGTATCAAAGGTTGTTACACTCTCTAGCAATGACATTTCAGATATCAAATCATTCCTATGAGGTAGGCCAATCTTCTGAAAGTCCATGGGATCAATGCAGACATTACCCGTCACTCTTACCGGTCTCATCCTACGTCTGTTTTATATTATGGATCTGCCCAAAAGCATTCTCAAATAGTTTGTAAATATATATGCATCATTTTTGGGTACATATTCAAAATTCTAAATGAGCAGAGCCTGGAGGTTTATCTTACAACTCAATAAAGAAATCCTGGCTTAAATCTTTAATGCCTGCAAAACCAAGCTGGACGGCATCTGATCATCACCACGGAGACTGGATTTTCGCCTATCATGATGAAATGTTGTACTCTCAAAGAGGCTCTCTGTCTTGAATGTCTACTGGAATTCCTCAATCCAGACCTTAAGTGAAATCCGTATATATAAACCATCTCTAAAGATGCTGGTCGGTTTCTTGTATCGCTCCAGAAAATACCTGACTCCTTCAACCATGCTCTTCACAACAGTCATAGAACAAAAATGGAGTATTTGCTGCTATCTGTGGCCTGGAGCTGCCCAACCCGCTCTTTCCATCCATGGCAATGTCCAAAAGCATTTACACGTAGGTAATGAATTATTTTCAATTCTACAACCCCTTCCCCAGAGAAGACTAAACGTTATTATCCACCGCTGCTCTATCTCTATTTTCATGGCAAATGTCCAGATGAATTAAATTCCTTAGTTGCGCCAGTTTAAAGTTTCACAACCAGAACTCGACGTACACAGAGTAGACTTATTTACATTCCCTTCATTATTCCATAGGATAGGAAGAAGTTTCGCTTTTTTTCAAAGACATGTTTCTTTGTGTAAAACATTCATGAGAGGATTCTTCCTTGATCACTATGATCTGAACTTCTTCAAGCTGTTATCTTTACTACATATGTCCATAATATACACTTCTTCTTCTAAAGGTATTACGTAATGGTATTACGTTTTTATATAATCCTCATTCACTAATCCTCTACATTGAATGAATATTGTGTCTTGTATTGTGTGAACAACAATATGAAAGATATGTATGCAAAATATTGTATTAATAAGTTATATGTTATAGAGAATTAGATTTATTTATAAATAGAAAATATGTATTATTTGCATTATATAATATTTTATGATGCAAATTAATGTTTTTCCAATAAAAAATTGTATCAACTCACCGTTGTTGGTAAAAAAGTCAGAACATATCTATACGTTTCACCTTTTTATGTTATTAAAAATATCGCTAATAATTTGTTTTGGGTTAAAGCATTAATTTATAAATATAGGCAAAAGAATAATGATAATATTTCATTTCTTAGGAAACAAATCTTTAAAAGTGCTTAATGCTATTAAAATTCCCACTTAAATTTGATCAAATATTAGAATATTTCTACTAAATAATCCTGGATACTTTTTCTTGATTGCGTCATCGTTTGATTCTTCAGTGGTAGTTTATATTATAGAAGTCATTTCCAATCTGAACGTAGCACCTCCACCTTTGGATAAAAATGAAAGAAAAAAGAATTATATTTCGTATGATTAAAGGTGGCTCCTTTTACTTGTTCTACTATTTTTTGCATTTCGTGTTGTTTTACATTAGTCATTTTTCATTAGTCGGTCACAGTTAACTTTTGTGTATTCTACGCATCAAAGTAATATATAATAAAACTGGTACAAATTATTTTCAACAAGATTTATATAAATATTTTGAATGTATTGGCTTACTTCTGGCGTCTTATTTATACCTTTAATTATTATCAAGTGATATCTTTATTTGACTGATATCAATCTCGCCTTGTCTTCACGGTCGTACAGTATCCATCGTCCCACAAGGATATTTGGCACAAAATTTCACAAACCCCTTTTTGATAATTCACAGTAATTTCTCCATTTTCTGTAGCCAGTGGATAAAGGCGTTGGTTAGATCCAGTGACTAGACCCAAAGAGTTGAGAGTTCAATACCAGGCAACAACAGTGATGAACCAAAAAACTTGGAGAGTTGAGTTAAAGGGAAATAACTGAGACATCCGGAAGAGGCATGACACGTGGAACTAGAAAAATCTATCCCGGTGAACGAAATAAAGGGTTCAGTTCAACATTCCAACCACCTGAAGAAGGTTGGAACGTACAACTGCCGAAAAGTTGTGATAAATATGGCAATGAAATGAGGATAACAGTCCGAATAATGTAAATAATGCAAGTAATCATAATACCTTATCTCAGAGATATAGACAGATATTGAAATTTCTCCTTCAGATTATTTTTTTTTATAAAAACTCTCACTTAAAATATCTTCCATTAGGATGTGTGGCTATATGTTATATTTGTTATTAAAAATTAAAAAACAAATTAATGTTTGTTAAATTTCTGATATTTGACTATATATCCTTTTCAAAATAAATTTCCCTATCTGCTATCGAAGTTTTGCCTAAAATGAATTATAATGAACAAAATTATAATGATCATGAATTGTAAATTCGTGATTAAAATATTTCAACATATATTCAACCACGTATGTTTAATATAAATATCTAAAAATAACTTTTTCACAATACGTCAATTATTTCCAGTTATAGAGTGTGTTTGCATTAAAGCATCCTTGTCTCACAGAACAAAAGCTAATGAGTTTAACAAACGCAGGTATTTTAATCTGCTGCTAGTCTAAACGAAGTAAATAGTTGTGTTGGTTTGCTCTAGGTAAGGCGATGCTTAGCAAACTAATCTCATAAACCAATTCGTTAGTATAATAAGTTTAAATTTCACTGGGTTCCTAGCTAATTTTGTAACAGACTAAATGGCTACATAAGGAAGACCACCTATGTATAATTATTTAGAAATACTCACTCACAGTTAATAAAGTTGTGGATCTAAGAAAGTTGCGTGAATATTTTTAATGTTGTGCTGAAAATGAAACATGTTACATCCACAAACAAATTTAAATAAAAAAAATCAAATGATAACAATATTCAATTGCGACAAAAAGGATATGTTTGGAATAACAAATATATTTTTTATATGCAGAATTTACAATTTTGTTTTTTAAAGATATGTGCATAAGTTGATCAGAGTATTTTTTAAGAGAAAAGTTCTTGTTACTTGTTTCGTATGTTTGTAATGTAGTTTGGAATATTTCGTACGTACGTGAATATGTTTTCATGAGCGTCTGACCGCACATGGTCAAGACGCGAATCTTTTAAGGTTACATTTTCGTAGGCGAATGAAATCAAAAAAGAGAGAGAAAACGAACTGGTGTTTGATATTTATAATTAACGTAACCACGTGACAGGTCTCTGGAAAAAGAGCGGGAAAACTTGACTTGGTCACGCGCTGGAAAAAGACTTGTACATAGGTGGATTGCAACGCCCGCTTGTGTGTTTATTGACCAATATAAAGCTGAGATTTCCTGAAAATATGTATGAAGCTGGGTAAGTTCTTTGATCCACTTTTTGCACAGAATGGTACAAAATTCAACATTGATTAAAAAGTGGTATCGGGATGTTAAAATAGTATATTTAGTTATAAATGGAAGCACTGTTATCGTTGTTTTGCAGTCGACTTGGGGTAAATATCTACAAAACGTGAAAATACTTCTATGTATACACAATTTTCATAGAGCTAATTTCGAATTTTACTGGATTGTTAAGAATATATCCGAATTTCGTACAAATATTTAAAGACCTATAATCATTAGTCGATAAATCATTCATCTATGCAAAATTCGGTGCCGCTTTAGTGTATATCTACTGATCAGTTTCTTCTTTAGTGTATATCCTACTGATCAGTTTCTTCTTTATATCCTACTATCACATTTGTATACTACATTATTATAGTATTGATCAGACCTTTTCCAGATATGTTAAAAGATATTCAGAATGTTTTTATTTAAAGGATTCATATATCTTGTTTTATGATTTTTTTAGTCAAATTTCTTACTTCTTGTTTTTAATTTTTTTTAATTTTTTAAATTTTATAATACAACAATAAATGGTATCCCTCCTTCCATTTTCTCTTTTCCCGTTACGTTCTAGACAAATGTGGTATTAGGATACACTGATTGGTAGGACGTACGCTAAAGCAGCATGCACAATTCTTTATTAACAAAGTGAAGTATTTACCAGTTCATTATCCCAACTCTATCAAAAATACATAATTAATATCTCAGAGTACACAGAATTCAGTAACAACTTAAAGCCATTAAATCTTAAGGACAAAAATGGTTCTTATATTGGGGTTCCTTGTGTTGGAAATGTTTACATATATTGCGAATATAACAAGGCTGAAACGGGTTCTTTGATGATCTGAGAAACGGTTGAGTATTACTGTTGCAGCTGAGATTAAAAATGAGACATGAAGATTATTTTTTTCAGTAAAATAAGCATAAAAAGGAGGATATATATTATTACGCATCAGGTATCAAAAGAAAAGCAAGATAAATAATTTTAATATACATTTACATTGAAAAATAGGAATAAGAGGATTGTCAGTAGTCATTAATTAATGTAAAGATTACTGATATAAAGGACTATTATATGTATAATATAAATGCATTGTTAAATTATATTATAGAAATAGATTACAAATCAGGAAGAAATGTATTGTCAATTGTCAGGAATTAATGCAGGCGTTAATGACAGTGAAGAACTATTATATGCATATTGTAAATGCATTGCAAATTTCTTCAACGAAATATGCATATAGGTAAAATAAGAGATGACAACCAATCTGAGAACGATTCACGATAGTCAACAGGGTGCATACGATCAAAGGATTCTTATATAAAGCAATAGTTTTTGTGAATCTCAGTTGTAGTCTGTAATGGATAACAGTACCGAAAAAAAAACAAAAAAAAAAAACAAAAAAAAGGAAAAATACATTTAAGAACATGAAGGTTGTTATCCCGTCTGTTTTTAAAACCCATATGGCGAGTTAAAATTCATTATGTCAACCAACAACGCATTAGATGTAATGCCCTTGTTTGTTAGCGAGGAAAAGAACCTAAAATAGGAAAAGGCTTCATAAATAGTTTAGTTTACTTCCTTTTCCGGTAACCTGGAAAGGAAATTGACTTCAAATCCCAATTCAAACATAAATTGTGTGCGCTCGCGTCCATTTAAAATGCAATAAACAATTTTTTTATTAAATAGCTGTCAATTAGAAAAAATAAATTTGCTAATTAGATTGTTTCTGATATTATTCGTTGTTAAAGGTAGGATTCATGAAACAAATACATAAAAACTTTTTTTACTCTAATGATTACGTATATAGTCAAACTGCAAATAGTAAATGCATAAATTAATTATTTTATTGCAGATATGTTTTGAAATTATTTCATTATATAAATTCATCAAAAGTTATTGTATCATATACATTCGGTGCAAATTATTTATCTACTGTGACTTTATACAACTCATGAAATAATGAACAAAATTTTAAAAACAAATTTTCACTGACTATTATGATTATATGTATAGGGACATAACCAGGACTGGATTATCCTTTAGGCTAGTATAGGCTGTAGCCTAGGGCCCCTGAAGCTTTTATAAAGCTTTGATTTTAATTTTCTAGTTGTCATAACTTCTAAATAGTTTCATGAACTGAAATGATATCAATATGACAAATTCATATTTATTTTCATTGTTTTATTGTTATAATGCTAGTTAAAAAAATCTTCACTATTTTTTTTTATACTATAGTTGTGTTGAAATATAATTTGGCTTGCAATAGATAGTAAAATAATGGTATTTCTTAAAGAATATTCTTATTGACAAACTGTGACCGCCCCACGGCGTTGGATCGGCCTTCCATGAAGGTCCCTCGTCCCGGAACGAATTCTTCGTCGACAGCGACGAGGCAGGTAGCTAGAAACCGGTCTCTGAGTCGACTTCACCCACAGTGAACTCCCTTGCCCACGCTGTGAATTTGATCTCAAGAAAGCCACATGGGTTTTCGCCAGGTGTCTCTCCGCCAAGTCGAACCAATCCGGACGCGGACCCACAATTGGGTAGATGAAACGGCGCCAAATATAAACAGAACAACGCCTGAATAAGTTGTAAAAAAGAGTCTTTATATACAGAAGAATTCGGAGTACAATCACCAATTGTCTTCTTCCCAACCCCTGTTCCTAACAAGCTGACCACGGAACGGAAGTCTCGACTAATTTCTTTAAGGGGTGATTTTCATGTTTTCTGGTTGGCGTTAAACACTCCGGTCTGAGTTCTTGGTTGGCGTTATTTCTTCACTCCGAAGACTCACAGAAACTGACGATGACTGTCTCTGATTGTTGCTGAGGTTGGCGGGCGGCGGTGTTGGTACCTCATGCCTCACTCCTCGGCTATTCTCCGGCTCTAACTGAACTGCAACTCAACTATACTGCAACTGCAACTGCCGTTACCCCCTTGGGGCTCTGTATTTATGCTTGTCCATCCTTTACTGGGATGGGGACGACGGTCACTGGGGTGTCTATGCGAACCTCATCTCAGACCCTTGTTAGCCAATGAAATTACGGCTTCATTCTTTTCGTCTTCTTCCTCGTGACACAGTCAATGGGATAGTGTCGTCTTCATGACGTCACTCCTTTTCTCGGCCCTTTCTTTCTTTCCAAAATACCAAATTAGTTTCCCAGGAAAATTTGTTTTTTTTCATATTTCACCAATTAGCATAACCTTTGAACCTGCCATAGATAACCGAATAAACAATTTCCTTATGACACACTTTATAAATGCGTTTTGGCTTTGTTCAAATTTAGAATTTCCAAACTACCTGGCCTGTTTAAATCCTGTTAACAAAATTCACTTCCAACTCATTCCGTTGGGGGTCAGAGGACATCCATTGTTCTGTGTTGACACATTTTTTTGGTTTACAATCCACAGCTGGAAAATACTTTCTCCTTGATTAAACAGTTCTGTTTCATAGCTGTCGTCAACAGTTGATTGACCCCCACAACCTCATCCGATATGACTGTTTTACTTTGAGAATACCATGACTCTTGTGATAATTTTACCTGCACCTAATTCCGGTTCAATTATAACTCCTTTCATTAAAAAAAAATACCGTCCTCTTTTTTTTCTCTGTTCATATTGGAAACAGAATAGAACATCACTTAATATAATTTTCTTCCGTTTGGTCTCTAATAATCAATAGTATAAACTAATGCAATTTCTTCCGTTTGGTCATGCTAAATATTGTTACAAAACAAAAGATAGCTATTCTAGTTTATTTAAAGAATTTGCAATAATTTTACTTCAAATTATGTAAATGTCACTAAAATATATCATGAGTAAATACATTCAAGACATGTCAGGGCGAGTTAAAGAGAGGGGTGTAATTTCATTAGCTTAGGGGCTCCATAAAGTTATAATTTAGCCCTGGACATAGCAAATAGTATACATGTATAAGAAAAAACTTTTGGCCCAGTAGAAAAATAGACAGTCATTAGCTTGCATACATTAGCTTGCATACATTGGCTTGTATATATTGTATATAATTATTGAGAATATACACAATAACAGTATTGCAATAATTCGACGACACAGACACACAGATAACATAAAAACTAGAAGAGGAATGAGACATAGAATGGATTTCGCCTAAATTATTCACAACTTATCTTCAAGTTATATTTTAGAAAATTAATTGGGAAGGAATACAAGCAAGCGTAAACAGAGGATGTTTGAACAACCTACGATTTTTAACGATATTTTTAAATTTCAGTTGAATAAGTAAATGGACGAAATACATGTTTCATTAAAAACGACTGACAAGATACTGCGATTAAGCTGTTTATTTAATTTGTCTTGTGTTCGTATAAGTGTTTTCTTTTCTGGACACAAAGTGTGTAAAAACTTCTCAAAAGCTCTGCACATCTGCACATATTCTTTTAACCATTATCAAGGATGATTTTTATTTTTAACCGAATGTGTGGGTCTTTATGTAGGCATTTGAAATTATAGGAATGTTTTATTTTTCAAACACGGCCGATATGTAGTAGTTAGACCAATACAATTATTTATGAGCTTACATTGCTTAGGCAGCACTGTTCCTTAAGGGGCATCTAAACTCGTAAATAATATTGGTTCTCCGTAAATTAGATTTTGCAGGTCTGTTGTTATTGTTGCTGATAAGTTTAGCTCTTGTAAATTTTTTGTAGTAGTTAAAAAATAAAAATCGTTCTTTGTAATGACTAAAAGGATAGCCGAAAGTGCTCGGATATGCAAAACTTTTGCACATTTTTTAGACATTTTGTGCCCAGTACGAACACAAGAAAAATTAAATAAAAAGATTTATTGCTTTACCTTGTCAGTCATTCGTCTTTAATGAAACTACATACAGTTTTGAATTCAGAGTTACTCAGTTACTTTTCCTAGCAAAGATTTCTCGAGCCGATAGACGAAAATAAAAATATTGTTTAACATGGAAGCGAATCGCTAACTTAAATACGAGAATCTACTAAAAACAGCATGTAAAGTGCTGAAAGTCTGTCGGATTAGTAAAAATTCCTTTTTATATATATATATATATATATATATATATATATATATATATATGAAGATTTCTCTCTAATTTAACCAGTAGAGAAGACAATATTTATGAATAAAAATACGAATTCGGATTTTCGTATTTTGCTTTGATAAAGTTCACATTGGACGAAACGCGTCAGCAATTACCAGTTTTCCTATTGTCATTTTTATTCATAAATATATATATATATATATATATATATATATATATATATATATATATATATATATATATATATATATATGTGTGTGTGTGTGTGTGTGTGTGTGTGTATTCAAATAATAGGAAAGAACAGTCAGATTTATAATCCAGAGTTTTGAGACTAATTCTAGTACTAGAATTGTAAACCCAACCCAGCCTGAAATCGATAAAATTAGTAAAAAATCTTGGAAAGGGTTAACAAACAAATAAAGGATTACCTGGGATTAACACTCTGGGTCAATACCAAAGAAGTCACTGATTGGTTTAAAAATATTAAAGATAAATCAAATTGTACCCTAATACAGTTTGATATTGAAGAATACTACCCATCAATATCAAGGAAAGTTTTCCCGACTGCCCTGGAATTTGCTACTCTATACTCTGGCCTAACAAGAGAAAGAAAGAAATGAATGCAAAAAAAATCTGGCCTTTTTCATAATAGAGAACCAGTGGATTAAAAACTCTGAAGACCACATACACCCCAAGTCAAATCATCCTCCATCTATAATAAAGCACATACCTTTATCTATTGAAAAAAGAATAAGTATAAATTCTGCTAATGAAAAACATTCTATAACCAGAGTCATTTTTATAATAAAGCTCTAAAGAATAGTGGCTACAAATGCCCTAACATCAATTATATAAAAATGATTATAGAAAGCAAAGAAAAAAAAGAAATAGAAAAATCATTTGGTACACTCCCACTTTCAACCAAATGGTTAATACTAAGTTAGGACAAAATTTTCTGGCTTTAACTGAAAAATAGGAAACTTAGCAATTTTTTAATCCCCTAAAATTAAGTTACAGCTGTACTGAAAATTTAGAAAGTATTATAAAAAACATAACTATAAAATCTTGAAATAAGAATCAAAGAAATCCTGAAATAAGAATAATCAATAATAATAAAGAAAAATTATGTAATTGTAGAAATTCTGAAAATAGTCCTTTGAATAATGAATGTGATACAGAATCCGTAGTTTAAAAATGTATTATTTCCATCCATTTCATATCTCACCCACTGAGAATTTTAATGTTGTGAAAATCTATATAGGATGTACAAAAATGAATTTAAATTAAGAGTGAGGATAGCATTTGACTTCCTTCAATAATATTAAGTATCATAGCCAAACATCCCTATTGAAATATAGGCAATTTAGAGAAACAAATAAAACACCAACAGTAAAATGGAAACTAATAAAAAAACAAAAACTTGTAGATCTTTGGATGACTCATGTCCATTATACCTACATGAAAAGTTATATATTATTAAGTTTCTAAAAAATAAAAATTTATTAAATCAAAAAATGAAATAGCATTTTTCTGTAGACATTGTCTCATATACTCCTTAAAAATAATTAATTATAAACAATAATTCACATATTTATATTTATTATTTGATCATAAATTAAATCATACTTATTATAAAACCCAGGTTGTGTGTGTGTGTGTCTGTACGTTTATATATTGGATCGGATTTCCTACATTTTTCAACCGATTTCAGCAAAACTTCACAGGACTACGTAAAATTACCTTGCAGTGGTTCTGACAGCGCAAAAAATTGGAAAAACACAATTGTTTTTGCATTAAATCAATTTGAAAACATGATTAAGATGCATCGCCAGAATGAAAGGGGGACAACTCATATCGAGTTATACTTATTATAAAACCCAGGTTGTTTGTGTGTGTGTGTGTTCGTTTATATATGGGATCGGATTTGACCAATTCGTAAAAAAAAAACAAAAAACAAAAAAACAAAAAACAAAAAAAAACTAATTAAGACATGAGTGTCCGTTAACCTTAAACAATAATCTTTGTTAATTTTATTTTTCAGTCTTTATGATGGTCGATACTTCTCAGTAATTTTATAGTTTTTAAACTTAATAGTGATTAAATTTGGATTTTAAAATTGGCAGTTTTTAATTTTAATATCAAATTTTATCATATAATTTAATAATTATTGGTTAGGATTAATTCTTTTTAATATTACCCGTATTTTAAAGGTCTGAATAGCTATTATAACATGATTTCGTTGTCAAGCTTTTGAATCTTCCTATACTTGGATTTTGATTGGTTATTCTAGCTTTTGCAACAATGTTTTCCCCTAGCGAAGGATCGTTAATTAATTTGAAACTTTTAAAACCATTTATTTTATCTTCAACATTATCACTTGATAAGATCCCGAGGGTGTTGAAACAAAATGGCTATTTTTGTAGTGATTTTATAACATATTTATGCTATAAATCTTTTTTTATAAAAAATAATTATATATATATATATATATATATATATATATATATATATATATATATATATGTGTGTGTGTGTGTCTGTGTGTGTGTGTGTGTGTGTGTGTATTTACATATAAGTAATCACATTTACAAAAATATTTGATCATATTTGTATCTATCTACTTATCACCATGTTCCTTTTGTTGCAATTGGTTGTCATGACAACGTTCGGCTTCTCTCTGTTTGACGTTTCAGTGTGTTGAAGGAGGAAGGGATTATGACCCCCCCCCTATTATGCCCATTAGTCAGGCTTCTCTTATGGGCAAAGTGACCAAATAAGCCACCCCTGGTTTTATTTCCTACAAATTAACCGTTTTTTTCTTTTAAATAAACAGACGGTAAGTAAAAAGCATCTGCCAAATTTCATACTTGTACATTATTTTTAATCTTAAAATAAAATACAGTGCATCAATAAAATAAATTCCCATACGTAAATGACAAAAGTTTATTTTTATTACATTAATTTTAATTTCCAACAGATAGATTGTAACCAAAGTGGATCACAATCAAAAAGTGTTGCGGTGCTTGAATCCTATTGGTGAAGAAGCTTTCATCCTGTTGTTTAAAAAGTAGATATAACGCCATCATCACCGCGATACTGGTGCCCAGCGAAGTGTTCTTTACATGTTGAGGAATAGATGATAGATGGGGTTAAATCAAGAGATGGTAATCAACCAGTTCAAGGCCACAGACATGCGCAGCAGCCATTGAAACCAAGAACTTGTGTGCTGGAGCATTGCCCTGATAAAACAAAACACCTTTGGTCAGTTTTCATCAGCAAATTGGCAAAGTACTTTCTATTGATGGTGTAAACCTTTTGGTCAATAAACAGAGTGCCTTTACCTTATTTATAAAAGAAAGGTGATTTCCTTTCGTCTTTCAATGATAATGTTATTAAGCTTATCAGACAATATGAAAGGAACTTACTTAAAATAAATAGACACAACTTGTCCATATTATTTAATGAAACATGTATCAATATATATATATATATATATATATATATATATATATATATATATATATATATATATATATATATATGTATATATAAATAAAAAGAAAAGAACAGTAAGATATATAATCCGGTGTTCTTATAGATATTTTTATTTTACAAAATAGTGCTCAATATAAATTTACAGAGCATTAATATTATAAATTGATTTATTTAAAATATGTTTTTTTTTTGCTACACAGTTCTAACCATGTTTTCATTAGTAAGATATATAATCCGGTGTTCTTATGTCTAATTTAATTACAAAATTAAATTCGTAGCTTTAAGCTTCCATTTTTGAAACATGGTTAGAACTGTGTAGCGAAAAAAACATATTTTAAATAAATCAATTTATAATATATATATATATAGGTAGTAATCCGTTGGTATAATGCATGCAAGTTCTATTAACATAACATGGAATTTGAAATATGTTAAAACTGACTCATAAAAGACTGGTCAATGTTTATTTTCATTAAACAGAGCAAATGTTATCGCATCTATTTAATTACTGTATTTTATCTTTTTATTCGATGTATTTTTATTATTTCAAACGTTATTTTTAGTGTAGATCTGTATTTCATTTTTTTTTAAAACAGCGTTAATTTCGTTTACAAGGTTGCACACTCGAAAAAAGCTTAATAACAAAAATGTGTTCTTCGGCAGGTGCTGAAACTGTTTTCCTGATTTGCAAAAGAAACCACCGTCTAATTCTCTCTGCTTTGACCGCTCGGCTATGAAGAACTTTACAAGTAACATTCTATTTACCTTAATGCACATTCACTGATTTAGTTTTTCTTGAAAAGCAATTTCTAAAGAATTAATCGTTAATTTTTTAATCCAAGATATTTTTATTTATTCAATAAGTTTCAAATCCTATTGAGTTGTTTTAGAAGTCTGCTATCGCTCACCTTAGAGCGATAGCAGACTTCTAAAACAACTCCTTTTTCGTCAGCTTCTAAAATGCAGGTCCGTTGGAAGGTCACTTTTACGTTTCAAAGACAAACTCAAAGAAATTGTGAAGCAATGCTGCATCCACTTTTCTCGCTTGGAAAGCAATGTGTTAGAGCGAGGAGCTGGCGCCGATCCCGCGTGCAAACATTAAAGCAAGATGGCACCAGGCATCTCATCTCAACGATAGCTTTTTTTACATGCCACTGTGGCTTGGTCGCATATAGTTAATCAAACAGAGTCCACTCGCAGAAACATGTGTTAATTGATCCTCAACCACTCGAGCGAAATACGTCATCCATATGTTCCATCTGCCAAACAAAAACACCTATCTACAACTGCAGGCCTTTGAGTGACACATGTGTGTCCATAGAAGTTGAGAACCTCTTTATTTTACTGAGCCCTCATTTATATATCTGCGACGAGAGAGTCCACCATATATATATATATATATATATATATATATATATATATATATATATATATATATATATATATATATATATATATTAAGACATTTTATGTTTATAAATTCTTTTATAGATATAAATATTTAAGTATAAACATAAAATGTCTTAAAATAATTGTCGGACTTTGTCCATTTCATAATCTATATATATATATATATATATATATATATATATATATATATATATATATATATATATATATGTATTAATTTATATATACCAGGTCATCCCATAAGTTCTGTCCGAATTTTAACTTTTTGTTAAAATGAACGAAATTTAAAGAGCATTGTCTAATGGAGCTGAACATTATTTTTTATGTTTAGATGCATTTAAACCGATCAAACTTTATTTCAGAGAACAATAAAATAAAATTTTGTTTGATTAAAACCCTGCTAACATGGAAGTACCCAAGAATCATTTATAATGCTTTATGAGTTCAAGAAAGGAAACTCAGCAGCCGAAGCGGCTAGAAACATTCACTCAGTTTATGGAGAGGAATGTGTGAATGAAAGAACTTGCAGAAGATGGTTTGCAAAATTCAGAGGTGGATATTTCACCCTTGAAGATGAAGATCGAACCGGATGTCCAGTTGAGTTTGATGAAAAGCTTCTTGAAGCAGCCCTTGAAGAAAATCCTGCTTTATCAGTTGAGGAATTGGCAGTGGTTCTCAGTTCAAACCATACAACTGTTCATCGTCATCTTCAACAACTTGGAAAAGTTCCTAAACTTGGAAAATGGGTGCCTCATGAATTGTCTGAAAACAACCTCAAATCCCGAGTTGACATCTCTTCTGTCCATTCTCGCCAACTTGTTTCACCTTTTTTGGATAGACTTGTGACTGGCGACGAAAAATGGATCTTTTATCGAAATGTTAAGCGTTGTAGACAGTGGCTTGGTAAAGGGGAATGACCCCAGCCACAGCCGAGAAGGGAACTTCTTTCAATCTGGTGGGATCGCCAAGGAATAATCCACTTTGAATTCTTACCACTTAATGCAACAATTAATGCTCAAATATACTGTCAGCAATTAGAGTGTTTGAACCAAGCTTTGAGGAAAAAAAGACCTGCTATAGTGAATCGAAAAGAGTTGATGTTTCATCAGGACAATGCGCGACCCCACACAGCAAGAATCACGTCACAAAAGATCGAAGAACTTGGTTGGGAGAAAATTCCTCATCCACCTTATTCTCCCGATCTTGCTCCTTGAGACTACCATTTGTTTCGTATCTTACAGAATCATTTGGAAGAAACAGCTTTTGTAACACAGGAAGAGGTTAAAACTGACATTTGTGAGTTCTTCGAATCAAAGCCAAAAGAATTTTTCAGTAATGGAATCAGTAAGCTTGTTAATAGATGGAAGGAAGTCATAGATAATCAGGGAAAATACATTGTTGATTGAATCTGTAAGTAAATGTAACATTTGGTCACTTGTTTTCTTTATTCAAAATTCAGACAGAACTTATGGGATGATATGATATATGGTGGATGACTATATATATATATATATATATATATATATATATATATATATATATATGAATAAAGACAAAAGGAAAACTTATCTTAGCTGACTCGTTTCCTCTTCAGAGGGACTTTATCAAGGCAAATGCAAAAAAATTACTTTGTAATAGTTATTTCTGTACAAGAGGAAAAACGTTATTGGTCGTTCAAAATTTTTAAATGAAGAACGGTCATGAATATTTATCAGGTTAGCTGAAATGTCTAGGCAATCTATGGAGGACTCCAAGTGACACAATTCAATGTCTAATAAGCGAAAGTGAGTAAATGATGTTCTTGAAATACTTTTAAATGTAAATTCGTATTTAAATTAACTTTGTAATAAAGGTGGGCAGTATATTTTTTCATATATTTCTTTATATCGATGTAAAATTTCCGCTGTCCATTAGTTATGAATTTACTATTTGAAAGCCTTGTAGAAATATCACTAACGTAATCGCTATTAATTTGTTAACATTCGAATTTATAAATCCGATATCTGGTAAGGAGTAAAATAAATTTATAATTCATATTTAAGTAAAATCGATAAATTGTCTGTTTAGCATCTAAAAATGTCATGAAATGTTAGATGAGTTATACACCATAGTGAGTTTCCTGAAAATACCTTGACTACCGGAAAAATGAAACACATCCAGCTACACACGCACGAGAATAATGTATCTACTTCCTGATTATTGAAAAATAAAATAATTCAATTAATAGAACGTCTAGGAATTTTATTAATTACCAATGATTACTGTCTGGAATAGATTTGTCAAATTCTTATTAATTTATTTGCTCTGAATGACGAAGAAAAACACTCGATTGATTTTTGGCCACAGTCCGATGTTTAATTGAACTCAAATGGATGATAATCATAACTGACTTATAACAGTTACTTGTTCATCCGTTTTGTCAAAAATAATTATTGCAATTGCATTGTACTTACATAAGAGAATAATCTTTACGTTGGTCTGCCTTTTCTTGTCTATTCAAGATTTCCTGAACATTAATTTATGAGTAAAACTAAGTCATGATAACAGTTAATCATTTGCCTTTTTCCCGTGATCTAAAAGAAAACAATTATAATAAATGGAGATACTTTTTTAATATATATATATATATATATATATATATATATATATATATATATATATATATATATATATATAAGATAATTCTTAAAAGTTCAGCAGCAGAGACAATTGCAGTTAAAGAGTTAATAGAATATGTTTCATGTATAAATACATTACATTTCTGTTACGTCATCAAAAGGTTTCATACTTTCGAGGTTTTTTTGAAACAGGAATCATCCATTATTCCTTACGTTATCATTCTGCCTTTCCACTTCAGATTGTCATTCGGTGGGAATTAAAATAAAAACACAACTGTTAATCACTCTTTATGTTAACATTCTACTTTCAATATATTTCACTCAATACATTCCTTCCTGGTGCATCCAATAGCTTACTTCAGAACAAGTATCTGTTAATCAATATATTATGTTACCATTCTATCATCTAACTGATGCAGGGAATATTTTTCTCGTATTTTTTACCTGACGTTCTTCCAAAGGAATTTCAGAGCCGGAAGCTGTCAATCCTTTGGCATGATACCATCCTAACTCTCCACTAAAGCAATGAATAAATCTATTATATTTAATTTACCCTTCATATTCAGTGTATTTTCAAGGAAATTTCAGAGCCGGAAGCTGTCAATTCTTTGCCATGATACCATCCTAACTCTCCACTAAAGCAATGAATAAATCTATTATATTTAATTTACCCTTCATATTCAGTGTATTTTCAAGGAAATTTCAGAGCCGGAAGCTGTCAATTCTTTGCCATGATACCATCCTAACTCTCCACTAAACAATGAATAAATCTATTATATTTAATTCACCCTTCATATTCAGTGTCTTTCCGGGATAATTTTTGTTACTGAAATTGTCAGTCATTGTCAATGGTATCATCCTAATTTTCCAGTGAAGCAATCTATATTTCTCATATATTTATTTATCGTGCATATTCTGTGTCTTTCCGGGGCAATTTCCGAGCAAATAAATGTCAATCTTTGTCCATGATACCGTCCTAACTTTCAATTGAAGCTATCTATATATTTAATTTATCGTGCATATTCATGTGTTTCCAAGGGAATTTTAGAGCTCAAAACTCTCAATCATTGGCAGTGATACCCACTGTAACTTTCCACTGTATCAATGTAAATTTCTTTTATATTTCATTTACCTTGTACATTCAGTGTTTTTCCTATGGAATTTTAAAGCTAAATACTGTCAAACGTTGGCCATGATACTATCCACTGAAGCAATGTATTTAATTTTCCCTGCATATTCAGTGTCTTTCCAGGTGAATAACGCAGCTCGAAACTGTCAATTATTGGCCATGATAATATTATAACTTTCAACTAAATAAATGTATATTTCTCTTGTATTTCATTTACTGTGTACTTTCAGTGTTTTTCCTGGGTAATCTCAGAACTCAAAACATTAATTATTCCTTATGTTAGCTTTCTGTCTTCCCACTGGTATTTCAAATTCCATACACATTCATGGCCCTTCTAAGTGAATTTCGAAAACGTCACTTATTTGGTAAATCGTAATCGGCAACTATTCTAAAATACTTATATTATATTCCGACTAAAATTTCTCTTATAGTATGTATTTCTCTCACCATCCTTTTTTATATCACATTTCGTGTCATTCAGCGGGAATTTCAGAATATGGAAGTGTCAATCATTCCTTATGATACCATTCTACACTCTAAATGAATATATATTTTTCGCTTGTATCACATTTACCAGCATATCCCGTGTCTACCCGAAGATATTTCAAGATTCTAAAATTTGAACCAGTTCTCATAATTACATCCAATTTTCCACCGTGTTTATTTTACTTGCTTTTCACCTGCCGGGCACATCCAGTGTAGAGGGAATTTCGGACCAGAGATATCAATCATTAGTGATGGCATCATACTATCCCACCGATGAAGAAGTGTGTCAATTGTATATCATAACAGAATGAAAAATCATTTTGTAACGTGTTATATTCAGTGTCCTTATGTGGGAATTTAAAATCCCGGAACTGTCAATCATTTATCATCATACCATCCTATATTTACACGGAAGAAGTTAATATTTCTCATTATGAGATAATTATATAATTCAAAATTTTCCTTATGACATCAGCCAACATGTTCACGTGATCAGTGTATATTTGCTCTTGTCATTCAATGCCTGAAACACCAATTGTCCTTCCCAGAAATCGAAACAGTCATTTCCTTATGATACATCCTACCTTCCGACTGAACTATTATATATTTCCTTTAAAATTTTTATAAGTCAAATTCAGTGATCTAAGGCAATGCAACTGTTCTATTGTCCCATTGAAGCAGTATATATTTTTCATTTATTTCATTTGCCGGGTATATGCAGTTTCATACCGAGGGGATTTCCGAAATCGAAACAGTCATTTATTTTTTGTTGCCATTTTGATTTCTCCTTGAAGAAGTGTAAATTTCCATTGTCATTTTCTTATCTGGCACATTCTTCCGAAGGAATTTTGGAATTCGTAGCCATTAGTCATTCCTTGTGATACGATATTAACTTTCCATTGAATCAGTGAATATTTCTCTTGTTATTTCTTTTTAACTGCCACATCCTGTGTCATTCTGTGGGAAGTTCATTATTCGGGATTTTTAAATTATTTCATATGATACCATTATACATTTCCATTGAATTCTTTTATCATTTTCTTATCTAGTATTTTATGAAATTTAATCGTCAAAAATTCCTTTACGATATCATCGTACCTTCCCACTGAATCAGTGTACATCTCTCTTGCTATTCTTTTAACTGTCACATCCAACGACTTTGCGATAGATCTTCGTCAGGATACCATTCTACCTTTCCAGTGGATTATTGTATATTACTCTTGTCATTATTGCACCTGGAACATCCTGAGTCTTTCTGATGAAATTACAAAAATTACTGTCAACAAAAAAAAAAAAAAAAAATACTTTTGGGAATGCAAGAAAAAGAGAACTGAGAAAATAAGGAAGCAAAGTGGATTGGCCAGACAGAATACGTATAAAGAAGTTGCAGAAAACATTCAGAATATTAAGAACACTGGTTAAATATATGAAAGCAAAAGAAGTATCACATTTAAATATAAATCACAAAGGGAAACATGTAATTACATAGAAGTTGATTTCTTACCAGTATTTTAAGGAAAGAGAGTGAGTGAAAGAAAGAATTAGAAAAAGAAGAATTATTGTTCAGTTATTCACTTTACTATAAAGTGAGAAACTTAACAAAAGTAAAAACAAGAAAAAAACAAGAAAAGTAAAGACAACAAAAAGTAAAAACAAGAAAAGTAAAAACGGGAAAAAGTAAAAACAAGAAAAACATGAAAATATTAGTTAAAAGTAAGAAGTAACAATTGCCAAAATATGGAGTTAGGTAAGAAAGAAAAGAAAGATGAGAGAGGGAGAGAGAGAGACAGAAAGAGGGAGAGAGAGAAAGAAGGAGAGAGAGAGAAAGAGGGATAGAGAGACGCACGAAGAAAATAATAGTAGAAAAGGACCAAAATAACGGAAAACTATAATATAAAGGTAAATTGACAGGGACAATTACATAGACAGAGATATTGGAATAGTAGTATGAACAGAATGGGATATAGATATATATATACAGAACAAGGATATAGTAAATTAAAAATTTATCTGGTTTTTGGAATAGTAACTTCCAAATTTTACCGGGTTTGAAATATATATATATATATATATATATATATTACTATTTTGTAAAAAATATATAAGAACACCGGATTTTATCTTACTGTTCTTTCTTTTTATTTATATATATATATATATATATATATATTAGTGGTTAATATACATACATATATGTACATATAAAAAACACACAAATATATATACAAAGGTACATACACATACATATATATATATATATATATATATATATATATATATATATATATGTGTGTGTGTAAAAAAATTCCAAGAGGATAGAATCCAGGTAGAACTCAATGTCCAGGACAGAGTAAGAATATAATAAAAAGGCTTAAACACTAGTACTCCATAGTTATAATTTATTACATTGGAATCGTAAATACAATGCAATTCATCAGACCTACAAATTCAAAAAGAATATATATATATACAATATATATATATACAATATATATATATATTGGTGTATGCGGAATAAATTCCAATAACCAACAATTTCTATTCTTAAAAGAGTACTCAATACAGAGTAGAGCGAATATAATTATTTATTTAAAAATTATAACATAAATATGTTATAAAATCATTACAAAAATATTCATTTTGTTTCAACACCTCTGGTGTCTTATCAAGTGATGAATATAGATTGTAGAATAACGGTTTTAAAAGGTTCAAGTTAATTAACTACCCCTCGTAAGGGGAAACACTGTTACATGAGCTGAAATGAACAATCAAAATACAAATATATATACTTGTAATTTGATTGTTCATTTCAGCTCATGTAACAACGTTTAAATAAATAAATAATATATATATATATATATATATATATATATATATATATATATATTAAGACATTTTATGTTTATACATTCTTTTTATAGATACAAATATTTAAGTATAAACATAAAATGTCTTAAAATAATTGTCGGACTTGTTCATTTCATAATAATATATATATATATATATATATATATATATATATATATTAAAATATAAATCTATAACAATAATATAACTTCAAATCTATTTATTCAAACACAAAAATATCTTCAAACAGTTTTTACATTACAATTCTTTGACTTTCCTTGTGAGGAGTAAACAAACAAATTGATTTTACTTTCCACAGGTGAACAACCAACATAGAAGTCTCCCTGAAAGAAACAGGATTCTTCTAACTAGCCTTGTGCTTTTTAATAGACATATTAAAACTTTCTCGTTAACCATTTTTATGAATAAATGGCCTTTTTTAATTTTTTTGTTCAATACTATATTATACTCTTATAGGGAACTCCACTTATTTGCCCCAAAATGTCATACCTTTAATTTAAAATTAATTTAAAAAATGAAAAATTATTCATGAAGCTTTCTCTTTAGCTTTAATTCAAAGATAAAGGGATAAAATTACTATACATAACAAGCAAAATACTTTAGTGTATTTAAAAGCGAATTGATATTGAATGAAATAAAATTTTTTTGTTTCCAGTAAAATCGATGATATCTACTATTTTGAGACATTTCTTAACAGAAGTTAAATTCTACGTTTAAAAAATCTAATAAAAATAAACTATACATTTATTTATTTGAGTCAAATTAAAAAAATAAAGTTTACTTAATGCAATTTGAAATAAACAGTACTTACTTTTTTATAAGAAAAAACGTAGTAGAAAATAAGAAAACATTTCTTAACTACGTTGACTCATTTGTGTTGATTGGTGACATTAACAGCTGATGTCAGTAGAAATAATCGGATGGATGAACAGAAGTGACAAATTTTACGAATTTTAAGTGAACTTATTTAAGTACCCAGTAATTTTTACAAATTAACAAATATTTTAAGTAATCTAATATTCTATTAGTTATTCGGTACTTTAGCTCTATAACCTTATGTTTCAAGATTTTTTCTGGAAAAATAATAATACAATTTAAAATTCTATGTAAGAATGAAAAGACGTGTGCTCGGTCGTTGTACAAACAAACATACATACATACACAATCTTATATATATATATTGCGTTCAAAGGGTGATAAGGATGGTGTATACATCCGCTATAGAACTTCCGGGAGGCTATTTAACATCAGGCGTCTAAGTGCAAACACAAAGGTCTTGATGAACCTGGTTTTTGTGATGTTGTCGCTCATACAGAGGCCAAGATGCAGCGCTTGATGTGTGCCTTTGAAACAGCGTGCACAGCGTTGGGATTAACAATCAGTCTGAAGAAGTCAGTTGTTATATACTAGCCATCACCTGCGGAGCCCTATTGAGAACCCAATAGCTATGTATATGATCAGAGACTGAAACTGGTCGGGAAGTTTGTGTACTTGGGCAGCACACTAAGCATGACTGGAACCCTTGATGACAAGGTGTACTTGTGAATAAGTTAAGCGAGTGACGCATTCGGAAAACTGGCGAAACGGCTTTGGAGGCGCCGCGGGATCTCTTTAGAGACAAAGTTAAAAGTCTATTATGCATGTATGTTATATGCTCTTCTGTATACCTGTGAAACTTGGACCACATACAGAAAACATATAAAACATCTTGAACGCTTCCACCAACAATGCCTCAGGAGAATCCTTGGCGTTCACTGGCAAATATGCATTAGTGACGTTGAGTTATTACAAAAAGCCCGGTGTTAAAGCATAGAATCGATCATTTTTCAGCCTCGATTAAGATGGAGCGGGCATTTAGTCAGAATGGAGAACGAACGAGTTGCCCAAGCAACTCCTGTATGGTGAGATCGTTGGAGGTAAGCGACGGGCTCAGAAACTGAAAATGAGGTACAAGGATTGTTTGAAAACATCTTTAAGGAAGTGTGGTATTGATGTTCTGACCTGGCAGAGGAAGGCATTGGATCGGAGAAAGTGGAGGAGAGAGGTTCATGTAGGAAAGAATTTGTTTGAGAAAGAACGTGTTGAATATGAAAAGTTGAAAAGAGATATCCGGAAGGTCTATGTAAAGGAAGCGAAAGACGAAATAGGTAATCAGTTTGGTTTCAAATGTGTTGTATGTGGCCGAATCTTTTTGACCCTAGCTTGTCTGAAGTGTGACGAGAGAACGCATCAATGCCACCTGAGAGTGGATTACGCGTTACTTGATAATACGTGTAATGCATGTTCAAAAGTGCAGCATGATTAAAAAATACGTCAAAATACACGACAACAACGATGCAGGAACTGTTGTGAGAGATGATGCCCATATTTGCCACTCCTGTGTTAAAAAAAATGTATATCTTAAAATCTACACCAGAGCAGCTCATCGATGAGCTTTATTATGGATATTTAAGCGATGGCAATGCTCGAACATGAGTTTGCAGCCATTATATATATATATATATATATATATATATATATATATATATATATATATATATATGGAGGCACGGTGGAGTAGTGGATAGCGGCTTGGATTGAAGAATTCGAGCCGCTATCCATTCTCCACAAATTCAAGTCGAATCCATTGCTTTCACTTACGTGCAAATAAATACCCTTTGGAAAGGTATGAATCCTCTTCTTTTCCCTCCAGCTATGGGTAAATAGCAGGAGAGATTGGGTTCTATAGCCTTGGATTACAACTAGTCTAGGACAACTCTGAATTCAAAGGAGTGTCATTTGGGGACCTTGTGGCACAGTGCACATAGTGAACTAGGTCTCTATATTCGGCCCTTCAAAAAGTGTGGTTGGTTCTGCACAAAGCCTTCACCACTATAATCAAATTATATGTGCTGATGTCTAGAGCTGTCGGTTCCTAGGAACTGAGCTGCTTGACCCTCATTCATCGAACCCAACAGGAGAGTCCACCACATATTAATAAATATACATTATTTTCCTTACCAGTAGCACGACACGGAGTTTCATGCACAACACAATCTTCAGGTGCTATATTATGTGCGATATTATATATTCACACCCACACCCACACACACACACACAGAGAGAGAGAGAGAGAGAGAGAGAGAGAGACAGACAGACAGACAGACAGACAGACATTTAAAAATATATTTGACCACAGATACCTGCAATTCTTACTTGTAATTGGAGTGGGTGAGATCGAGTGAAAAAAATGTCTTGAAGTTTGTTTTCCAAATTGGCTATAAGTTTAATTTTTTGATAAGTATATGTTTCTTTTTTTTATCTGATTAACCTTCCAGCCCCACCAAGACAGTTAAATAGGCCGTTTATTCTAACCATAAAAAATCTAAGTGACTCACCACCCACTCCTCTCCTCTTAGTTACTCCAATCCAGTGAAAGCCTGAGCGGTTAACCAATAGTAGAGTTAGCTCTGAATGCGCCTTTATATCTAAGTTTTGTATTTTCTTAACTTTTAGTATCAGTAACTCAAAATATTTTTCACTAGATGTATTTTGTTTTTTCTTCCTCTTTGAGTTTTCTGATTTTATTATTATTATTATTATTACTTTCATTTCTGGCGGGTACACATTTCGTTCCGGGTCCCGCCCAGAAACCTAAGGTTAGAAATGGCATCATGACATTTTCCACTGACCAATTTAAAAAAAAATCCAAAAACACACATATATTTTACATAGATAAAGTCCTTCGTAAGGTGTGTGCCGTAACTGTGAGAACAATTTTTTGTATTTCTTTAAGGCATGGGTTTCCAGGAATCCTTTCAATGAGTGTCTACTGGAATCTTTTCCAACCAATCCGAGGGCTCCAACTACAACAGGGATTGTTGATGTTCCCTTGTGCCACATTTTTGAAATTTCGATTTCAAGGTCTTTGTATTTTGATAGCTTTTTTCAAAGATACATTGCAGTTGGCAGGGACTGCCATATCAATAAGGAGGCATTTTTTTGTTTACGGTCTCTAATAACAATGTTTGGGAGGTTAGCTTTGCCTGTTCTGTCTGTGTGTATCGTGTAGTCCCATAAAATTGCTACAGGTCCTATCTCTGTAACCGGGTCTGGGTGGTGTTCATACCAATTTCTTTCAGTTTTCTTCCCGTAGAAGTTGCAGATTTTCCAGTGCAGATATTGGCCCACTCTGTCATGCCAGGTTTTATTTTCAATGGGTGCCAATATCCTGCAACCTGATACAAGATTATCAGCTGTTTCAGGATATTTATCACAGAATCTGCATTTTGGGCTAACACAATATTTTAGTATGTGTGCTTGATAATTGTTAACAAGCATTGATCCTGTGCAGCAAAGATAAAACCTTCGGTATCAGGTTTTAACCCTGCACTACGTAGCCACTAATGGTTTGGCTACATCAGCTTCTTTCCTACGGGCAGAGTATTGCCCGTGAAGCGGTTTATCTTGTCATTGTTTTCTGTATCTGGTCAGTTGAATTTACCTTTGCTTTCTTTTTTAAGTAAGGAAGTTGCAGATTTTCCACTGATGTGTACGGGATTTGTCCACATTAGCTTGTTTGGCATGGGCAGATTATTGACCATAAAGAGGTTTATCTTGACATACCTTCTGCATTTGACCCACTGAATTTTCTTTTGCTTTCTTTTTTATGTTCCGCTGCTGTTGGTGTATTATAGTTTATTTGCCCTTCTTCACCCACTTGAAATTCCCTTTTGAATTTGTTGGTAGCTTTCTTTATTACAGAATAAAGTTTCTTATTTCTTTCATGTTCTTTGGCATAGGTCATCATCTAGTCTTCTGTAGTTTCCAGGTATAGTTGAAGACCGATTGCTGTGTTTTTTAAAATCAGTTCTACTTGAAATAATCTGTCTCTTTTGGATTTGGGCACATACAGATGAACAACACAAGCCTTAGGATGATGCATGCGGTAGCAAGTGAGACGCGTTCCCGTTTTGACACCTATTCGCTTATTGTCAGTTATTATCCAATTAAGCATATTGAAACTGTATCTATGTATTTAAGTGTTTATGGCTGATATTCTGTTTTGTGAATTCAACTCGGTATTTAACACACACACACACACACACACACACACACACACACACACACACACACACACACACACACACACACACACACCGGTAGTTTTGTTTTCTTACTTTCTCCTTCATTTGGTTATGCTCTATTCCAACTCTTTCGCTGACTCCTAGGTATTTATAGACCTTTTCTTATACCAGTTTCCTAATTTTACAGTACTGAGGATACCTTTCAACTTATTGTCGTCTTTGAAAAAGATTTTGATATCATCCATGTAAAATAGGTGATTAAACACTTTCTTTTTTATTTTGTATCCATAGTTATTATTACTGTTTATTTCATGCAAAAGGCGGGGAGATTAAGTACAGATAGGAAAGAAGGATCAACAGGGAAAGATTCCTGAAATATTCCTCGTCGGATATTCAAACAATTGTAGGTGGCAGTGGCTTTGGTGTGATTTAGATATAATGTAGTTTTTCCACGGTTCTATGCTATATTTAAGAAAATTTATTATCAACGAGGAGACTTGATACATTTCTAAAGCGTTAAGGTACCAAGAGTATGGTACACTATCAAAGACTGTCAAGCTATGTTGAGATTCCTACCTCTTGCAATTTTCCAATACCTGTTTTATTGAAAAATAAAATAAGGCTTTGTTTACATCAGCTTGTTTGGTACCAGCAGAGTATTGACCATATTGCAACCATGTGAACCTCTTCAGCACCCCTTCTGTTCCAGGGGAAGAATATTGTTTTCATTGAGTAAAGAGTAAGTACATTTCATCAGTACAGACGTGATGATCCTTTATATGTGGTGAACAGACATGTCATTGGCCTATAATTTTTAATCATGTTTCACCACTTTTTTGTTTTTTTTGTAGGAGATATATAATGCCATCAGGGATTCATTCTAGAATGTCGTTGGGGATATTAATTATCATTAATAAAGTTTGCGCAAGAGTTTTATGGATTTATAACAGATGATAGAGCCAAAAATTGGATATTTTGTCATTTCCTGAGGATTTCACTTTTGTGGAATTTTTTTGAACTTGCCTAACATTATACTTGGTTATATTTTACCATTCTTGTACGGCTTTATCCTTTCTTAATATTCTTTCTTCCTGTACAAGTCTACTTCTTGAAATTGTTCTTAAATTGTACTTTTTAATTTTGATTCATTTAAAAAATATTTGTCCACAGATAGCTGCATTTATTCTATTTTCAATCTTATTGGTAACTTCAGTGACTGACGAATCTGTTAAAGAGTCTCTTTAGCGTACCAACCTTAAAATAAGTATCAGGAAAATCTCTTTTGTGAGAAGAGTAAATTAATTTTGTACGCGTTTTTATTTTAGTTGAAAAGAGATATTACAACATATACTAAGTTAAAACGTAATAGGTAATAATGGGCTACCAGATTCCTGAGCTCTATAACTACAAATATTTAATATTAATCCCACACCTGGAACACCACCAGTCATTCATTGTTTTATCTTATTTTTCTTCTATCTTTTATCACTTTTTTCTTATACGCAACGTTTCCGTCTAAACTTTGTAATTTTGATTTCTGTTATTTTATTTATTTTTATTTTTTCTCGTCAATAGGCGTAGATAGGTTCTCTTATCTTTCGGTTACACTCCACTCCGGCCTTTTGAACAGGAGCAGAGGTTTATCCTTTGTTTCCTGCTTAGGATTGGGTTTCCGGTTCATTCTAACGCATATTCCAATTATATACTTCTAACGTCTCTGCTTGAACTCTAACATTTAATTTACTATTTACTTTTATTATTTTTATCCTCACTAGGAGTAGATAGTTTCACCTTATCGTCGGGTTCACACACCTTTCCGGCATTCTGAGCAGGAGTAGAGGTTTATCCCTTATTTTCAGTGTAAGATTTTGTTTCCGGTTCCTTATAAAATCTACTTTAACTCTATACTTCTAACATCTCTGAAATGTTATTTACTATTTTTTCTCCTTAATATGAGTAGATATATTCGACTAGCCCAGTTCACACTCCTCCCCGGACTTTTGAACAGAAATAGAAGTTTATCCTTTGTTACCTATTTAATATTGGGTTTCCGGTTTCTTCTAACATCTCATATTCTTTCACACCCATTAGCCTCTTGCGTTTTAGTGGTATTATCGCTAAAATCGATATTATTTATTATCGATAAAAAACTAAAATTGTAATAAATATTAAATAATTTTTTATATAATAGGAATTTACGTGTTAATGATTTACATTTTGGTTAGAGATTTCTGTAAACGTTTTTCTAAGTGAATTGTTAATTTTTTACCGTTTATATTATTGAAGTTTGGCAACTACACAAAATACTTATAAAGCTTTTTTTATCATTATTTACTGTATGAACATTTACAAAATAACCTATTTCTGGAAGTTATGAATTAGTCATTAAGTAGTTTTCGTTTTTTAGTTCGTTAGGATTTTTTAGCTTCACTACGATTTGCCGTTAGTTTTTTATATAATTCTGTATTTCTGTTTGAGTTTATCAAAAGAGATTTACATTATTAAATTTAATTATTTTATTCGCATATTTTTTATCGCTTTTTTGCCTTATACGCTTGAAAACGTTAAAATAAGCAGCATAAAATCAAACTAAAATGTAATGTTGAATGCTCATCTTTATATCTGAGCAGCTTGTCTTACATGAACGACGTCTTTCTCTTATTGTGCCACAGGAAATTCTAAATAAAGTTACTATTTCTAGGAGTTGTGACATGGAATCATGTTGGAAACCACTTTATTTTGATTTGACACCGTTTGTTTCAAGTGTCAACGTATATTCAGTACAGAATGTGTGGAAAATCAACAAAGTCATAAAAGGAAGAAACTTGTTGAAAAATGAATATTCATTAAATTCATATCAAACATCCTAAGAATATTACTATTAGTAGAATTAGAACTAGATAATAAATAAGCATTATAGTGTGAATATAGTAATGTGAAGTAGATATGGTCTCTGTCGAACCATTTGGCTTGTGAGTCTAAATTGGCTGAATGATCAACGATGTAATATGAATTCACATGATACTAAACGCGTGTTCAATTCTCATTGAAAACTAATTTATATTTCAGTATCATGACTTTAACATAAAAGTCAGAGGTTATTACCATCAGAGATTATTTTATTTAAGGAATGAAATGAATAAGCTAGTAAAAGATTAATAATGAATAAACTGTTATCAGGGCATAATAACCAAATTTGTTTAATAGTAACAATACACATAAATAGCATATATATAGCTATATTTTCGGCCTGTTCACATCTATCTATCTATCTATCTATCTATCTATCTATCTATCTATCTATCTATCTTGGTCTGTTCTAAACGTTTTTACACAAACCTTTACGATTTAAAACAAATCATCCGTGTAGATTGTTCAACATCAGTTCTGTTTTATACAGTTCTCATTACTGACATCTATCTATCTATCTATCTATCTATCTATCTATCTATCTATCTATCTATCTACACTGTCAGTTCTAAACCTATGACAAAATATTCGATTTATATATTCGAAAACAGATGTAGGTATGGATACTATCAATACAAACACGCACACACACACACACACACACACACACACACACACACACACACACACACACACAAATATATATATTTAGGGAGATAAAGTGCGGGGGAGAGAAAAAGATAGATAAAATTAGACGTTTATGAAAAAATATATATATATATATATATATATATATATATATATATATATAGTCATAAAATTCTGTCTAACAATGCCCTGTTGTAATTACTCCTTGTGAAACTTTCCTACTAAGGAGGCAACGAATGTTTAAATATGAGAACAAATGCAGTAGGAAAGACGAAAGAAACTATTGTTTGAATTTCGGCTGCGTTATGAGAAGTGATATCCAAATAGTTGAAGATGTAGAAAACAGTAAAAGAATATAGCAGAATGTAAGATAATTGAAGAAGAAAAAGAAGAAATGACGACTATGTTCGATAAATGAAGAATATGAGGAGCAAGAGAACATCAAGACGAAGATCTTTGGTTCTAAATAATAATAATAACAATAATAATAACTTGAATGAAAGAAATTTCACTAAATGAAAGAAAAAAGGAATCTTTGTCAGAGTATCAACGAAATAGAAAAATGAAAAAGGGCAATAAGTAGAAGAAGAATTTAGAATATGAAAAAAAAACAATAACATGAGTAATAGAATGAATGAAAAGAAGAAAAGTTAAAAAGATATCAGCTGTTGTAAAAGGATTGTCAAAAAGAAGGATCGGGAACAGAAGAAAACGAAAGAGAAGGCAACAAAAAGCTGAGAATGAAAAAAATATGAAGTAAATTAGGAGGTTCAGATAGAAGAAGAAAAAGAAGAAGAAGAAGAAGAAGAAGAAAAAGAAGAAGAAGAAGAAGAATGAGTAGTGGTAGGCGGAAAATTAACAGAAGAAAGAGAAAACAATTGGTAAACGAAGAAACAGGATGAGGAAGAAAAGAAGTACATTTTGGTGATGCTAGATGAATAAGGGGTGTCGGGAAGTGGCAAGAAGGAAAACACAAATTATTACGAACATTATGTCCGTTCTTGTACGCGTCTGTGGGGTGTCGGCCGGCTGGTTTCCTATTAGAGTCAAACTATCACGCGTCTTATCTGTTTGGGTATATATAATGGTCGAATTTACTCAGACGATGGAATGCTAGCTACTGTAACAAAAACACGTGCCAGAACTGGTAAATAGTTTGCCAGCTGGAAGCGATGGGCCATACAGATTCTGCTCAGGGAATATACATTACTGCATTCCATCAGTTATTGAGCGGTAGAAGGCGGAATGCTTAGTCACTCCACCAAATATTTGTCACTCCCTCCGCCACTCATCTTCTGTATTCTTAACTTTCTTTGTCCCTTTCTTATTTTCATCCCAATGACTTTTCTCTATTTCCTTGTATTTTTTTGTCTTTGCCCATCCCAGACTTCTTCTTCTTCTTCTTCTTCTTCTTCTTCTTCTTCTTCTTCTTCTTCTTCTATCTCTCTTTCTATGTCTCTGTCAATTTCATTTACACAGCAAACACGCGCACGTAAAAACAATCGTATTTTTATTCTCTTGATATTTTTATTCTCGCCCACCACCTTAATAACGCTAACCCCAATAACTAGTTTTGTTTCCATTTATACATCTTCACTCTGTATTGGATACGTACGCAAGCACTCTCGCTATCGCACACACGCATACACACATACATACATATAAGAATATGAATATGTACACACATATACAAAAGACAACTATTTACACATACACCTATACAGAAAAATAGAAACACAAACAACCAAATATACACTCATTCATATATTAGTTGTTAATAAAATGTTCGACGAATAGGAGCATGAAAATATTTACTAATGTTAAAAGATAGTTTTCACCATCTACTTGGAAGTAACCATGTGAGGCTGTTTGCGCACTAACCCACAATGGATACTGATCACAATAGGTAGATTCAAAAGTCGGTACAACATTCAAATGTTAGGTTTGCACTTCATATATATATCTACAAATATTCATATATGTCACATGTTTTGTCTGCCTTCAATTTGCATCGCCGCCAGATACACCAACCGCCGTCATTCGATGCGTTACTCTGCTATAGAGACGGACAAGAGTTGGTTTCGCTATGGTTATCGAAGGTAATCAGCTGGACTAAAGGAGGTAGTCATCTGTGAGACAGGTTGATACTATTACTCCCTCACATCTATTCAGTTAAGCAATTCGCTAATCGGAGCTATCGTAGTCTTACACTATTCATTACCTCTCGTCTTTTTATTTGTTTGAATCTACGCCGTGGGAATAGCTTAACCTCTACTTTTCTCTTTTCAGTTATTGCAAGGCCATCCACATTTTCCCCCATATCCATACTCTGTTAACGATTTGATATCCTGTTCTTTGCAACTACTTTGAGAAATACACGCATTCTGCAGTACTTTGTGCCACGTTATATTGATGGTTTACTTTCTCCCTCTCTCTGCTCACTGGGTGATATATTTGTCATGCTATAATATATGAAATTCAAAGATCAAAGTTTTGAATACAGTTGTGTTTCAGTCAGTTTTTTTCTTTATCACAAGTTTTACAGGCGGGTGCAATTTTTGAATGGATTGTTATCTAACATTATTCTTATTACTAAAAACGTTGCACCTCCAAATGGGTGCACCTCCAAAACTCTTGATGAGCAGAGCTTGGCAGCTGATTTCCTTTCTGATCTAGCTCTAACAGCTCAGTAGGGGTAAACTTCCTGGTCATATTCAGTGTCTCGAAAACCAAACTAGTGACATTCAGCCATTACCGATCGGAACCAGAAATTTCACCAATCGCAATTAAAGGATGTTCTCTGAGGTGAGCACCCCTGTACCTTGTGATGCCTATTGGGACTTAAACTCATCGTTGCTGTGAAAATGATCAGTTCCCTGTACCCGCTCCAGTAATTACTTGACCCCCTCCTCCTGCTATTGTACAGTTTTACAAGAGCTAGATCAAACCGAAAATAAGGTACTGGTATATATGGGCAAGAACTGCTAAGTCTACATATTCCAGTCTTGATAAAGTCCAAAACCGACTCTGTGTCTTTGTGAATAACGAATTATTTTCTACCCATAATCCCTTCCTTACAGACGAAACATGCGATTCATCGCTAAAGATGCTTGAAAAATGGTCGGTTCCCTGTACCCGCTCCTGCAAGTATCTGACTTTTTTTGTTGTTGTTGCTATCCTCTACCTTTACAGCAACCAGATCTGACCGAAAATGCAGTACTGCTGCCATGTATGGGCATGAGCTGTCCAGTCTTCACTTTCCACTCTTGATAGAGTCCAAAAGCATCTGTGCATCCTTGTAGGGGATGAATTATTTTATACCGTACTACCCCTTTCTCAGAGGCGAGACGACGCAAGCTTTCCGCTAATCTGTTCCCATTTACATGGAAAGTGCTCAAATTTCATTCCTTAGTTCCACCAGTCCTAACCTTCACTGCTAAGACTCGCCATGCCACACACATTTCTTCGTATAACTTTGATGAAATGTAAGTTACATTCGATCAGCTTCTTACCCCCGAACCACTGCCTTGTGGAACCGACTTTCAAGAAGATGCTTCCCCGATCATCACAATCTTAACCTGTTAAAATCTAGGGCTATAGCCGTTATCTTCTACACATATCCGCATAAGCTGTACCTATTACTTTGTACCTCTCTACCTCGAGTGGCCCTCGTGTCTTGTACATAGTGAACATCATTGTAAACTTATAGTAAAGAAAAATTGTCCCTGCGTCCCATTTTCCAACTTGAAAACCGTTTCTATAGCCGTATAGGGCGATATTTGTATTACCTATTTTAGGTATGCATATTATAGAAACGATTTCCCTGATGGAAAAGGGAGCACGGGTTAGATTCCTTTTGAAAGTACAATCTTTCTCTACTAGGACCGTCTCAATCTAGGCCGGTTGTTATTAATTTCACTGTTAAAGAAAATAAAAACAAACAAGAAAAAATAAGGATAACAACTCAAATACGTGTACCCAGTAAAAATAACGTTTATAGTAATAAGAATTGATAATACATTTGTTTACAAAAATGAAGCTAGTAGATATAGATCCATAGAAGTCCCAATGAGAAATGTGCTTTCCTTAAAACCTTTCCCTATCAAGGCGGCTTCATTGGTCAAATTGTTAAAAGGCACATTGCGGTTATAGAAGCGATTTCTCTAATGGAAAAGGCGATACAGGTTTAGCTCCTATCTGAGAGTAACACTTGCTGTAGTAGGAATTCTCAACCTTGGCCAATTCTTATTAATTTCACTGTTTAAGAACCCCCCCCCCAAAAAAAAAACAAAGACAAAAACAAAAAATAACAGAGATAGCAACTCAAATATGTGTATCCACTAAAAATAAAGTTTATACTAATAAGAAATAAATTGTTTAATTTTATCTTTCCTTTTACAAGTCGTTTGAAAGCTCCAGACCTAATGAAATTTATATTTCGCCTCTAAATCCTTTGACTGCCGATATAAAATCCTTTCCAGTTTAATTCGAATTGTTGTAAGGTTTTGAAATGAATTTGTATTCATCACACATATTCCTTCTGTCTGCCTTTCGTCGTGAAGCTCCAGACATATCTTACCTTTAATTCTTTTTATTCTAGACTGTATTGGTTTTGCTCTAAATTTTGCTTATTTTCTATTGTTTAACATATTCGCCAGGAAATATACCATTCATACTCTTTTTACACATCTCACTTTATCTT